>PVJO010004762.1:0-105947 GCA_004026905.1 Hystrix cristata
GAGGATCCTAAGCTTGAGGCCAGACTGGGCAACGTAGCAAGACACTCTCTCAAAGCAAACAAACAAGGGGTAGGGATGTAGCTCAGGGGTAGTGTTTGCCTAACATGTGTCAGGCCCTGGTTCAATCCCCACAGTTAAAAGAAAACAACCATACAGTGCATGGTCTTTTTGACTGGTTTTTTCCACTTGGCATGTTTCTGAGGCTCATGGCAGTTGAACTGCCCAGCACCACCTCATTCCTTCTCGGCACCCAGTGGCTTGTTTCCTTTCTTCAGCGGTGGACACTGGGGCTGTTCCCATTCTGGGCCGCTGTGATCACATTCGGGAGTTTGGCGTGGACGCCTTCCTGGTCCTCCTTGGGGATCTGTGGTACATTGGGGATCTGTGGTCATTCTATTTCATCTCTGCAGGAGCTGCCAAACTCTGTTTCCACAGCAACCGATCAGGTGTCTTCTAGCCACATGTATGTTTAAAAGAATGAAAACTACTCTTCTCAGCCTGGCCCACAGTATTCTTTCATCCATTTCATTCCATGAATATATACCTGCTAAGCACCACGAGGTTGGCGTCTGTTTGTGCATGCGCGCGCGCGTCTGGATAGTGGCTGGACAGTGGTACGGATCGTGGAGAAACAATAAAGCAGGGGAGGAGGCCAGGAAGGGGTGGGCATGGGGTCACTGACTTGGTTTTCTGCAGTACTGGGGTTTGAACCCGGCGTCTTTACATTGAGCGACATTCCCAGTGCTTTTTATTTTTTGAGACTAGGTCTTGTAAAGTCCCTAAATTGCCTAGGTTGGGCTTGAATGGCAACCTTCTTGTCTCGGCCTCCCTCGCAAAGTGCTGGTGTAGGTGTGCTCCACTCGCTCTGGCTAACAAATAGAAGAGTTGTGGCTTCTGATGGGATAATCAGGGAAGGCCTTACTGGCAAAGGCAGGCAGCGAGGGACGCGGCCTTCCAGGAAAAGGGAGCTTCAAAGACGAATGCCCCTGAGCTGTGACACACCTGAGGAACAGCAGGGCGGCCACCCAGGCAGAGGTGCAGGGCATGGGCCCAGAAAAGGAGTGAGAACCTAGGCTGCCAGCAGGGCTCTGGCTTTCACGCTGAGAGGGAGGGAGCGAGAGGGATCAGAGGCCCAGGGACGGGATGGTGAGGGACTGGGGCAGAAGAGGGCGGCCGGGCTGGCCGTGGTGGGGAGTGGGGAGGGGCCGTTCCCAGGAGATCTGCCGTGAGGGAGTCACCAGGTTTGCTGATGCTCGGATGCCAGGTTTGGCCCAGGACCTGGAGGGAAGGGAAGCTGTGCTATTTATCTATTTATCTATTGATTTATTTTCGCAGTGCTGGATATTGAAACCATTGTGCTGTTTACTGAGCCAACAAACATCTGTACCTAATTCACTATGGAACCTCAGTGACCTAGAATAGTGCCTGGCATTTAGTAGGTGCTCGAGAAATGGGGTAAAAGGTAGCAGGATCCATAGGGAGGTGGTCAGCATTTATTCAATTCCTGTAGTCACCTGATCTGGGGTGAGAGCTTCCTCCCCCACTCTTGAGTGCTTCAGATTAAGATTTTTTGGGGGTTTTTGCTTTTTTGAGACAGGGTGTCACTATGTAATACAGGCTGGCCTTGAACGATGTAGTCCAAGCTGGCTTTGAGTCCTCCTGACTCAGGCTCCCAAATGCTGGGATTATAGGCATGTGCTACCACACTGGGTTTTTTAGAGACATGGTCTTGGTATGTAGCTGAGACTGACCTTGAACTCCTGGCAATCCTCCTGCCTCAGCCTCCAGAGTGCTGGGATCACAGATATGCACCACCACACTGGGCTTCTACCATGAATTTCAAATTCTGACATTTGATCAAAAACACCAAAATCTTCCCTGTGCCTCCCTTCAGGCAAGCAGCAGCGTTAGACCAGGGAAGTCTGCAGACGTGACTCCTATCCTGAAGTGACCAACCAACTCCTGGCCAGGACTTGTCTCCTGGGCTACGTAGTGAGTTCAAAGTGAGCCTGGACTACATAGCAAGACTGAGTCACAAAACAACAAAATTAAACTACATCACAGACCCTGAAGTCAAGTTCTATTGTCCCAGTGAACAAAACAAAAACAGGAAGCTTGTCTGGAGATGACTCGCCCAAGAATAATCCGAAAATACGAGACTCTTGGTGGGCAGGGAACATCCTAGAAGATAATCTCTATAGCCTGGGAGCCTGAGCCTGTTACAGTGTGCGATTTGTTTAGAAACACTCATGTGCAGTTGGTGTGATATCCTCCAAACATTTTTTTTTTTTGGACAGGGTCTTGCTGTGTCACCCAGACTGGCCTGGAACTCCCAAACTTGAATGATCTTCTCACCTTAGCTTCCTGAGGAGCTGGGACAGCAGGCACAAAGTGTCATGCCTAGATTCTCCAAAGTGAGCAAAGGAGGCGGCTGCCATCTGATGAGACCACGGTCCAGAGCGGGTACAGCTCTGCTGCGATCCAACACTTGGCTAATTCACATCTGCACTTTAAAAAACAGGCTTTTACTAGAGCTGCAAGTAGCAAGGTAATTGTCCTGAGAGCTCCGGTAGGCAAAATCCAATGTATCATGGCAGGCCCGGGCCGCTTGCCTGCTGGGGTGTAAGACCCCAGAGTCTTCTCAGGGCCTGGGGAAAAGCGGCTGAGCCCTGCTTCTTGGCTGGCCCGGCCAGCTGCACCTCCCAGCAGACATCAGGCACGGCGTGGCGGGTCTACGGGCCAGCAGGACCTGTCCAGCTGCAGTTGGGGGATCTGTGCTCCTGCGTCCTGACCCCTCCTGTGTGACCGGATTCTACACACTTGCCTCCAGTCTGACCCACGACGGCAGCTGGTGAGGTGATCTCTGAAGCCTCTGTGACTGCACACTCCAATCGTGCAAGGGATAGTCTGCTGCAGCGAGCTGTTTCAGTAGATCTCTCCTCCAGATGTCTGCAAACCTGTAAATGATGCTCAGTGAGACCAAAACTGCCACGAGCTCAAACACTACACATCAATGAGAGAGATGGAGCCGCGCCCACCGCCTGCCAGGGACGTGGTCCACAGCCGAGGTCCCTGGTGAGTAGGAAGATCTCTCAGAAGACAAAACCCTCACCCAGGCCCGTTGGAAGCCGCCTGGAGTGTGCGCATGCGGGATCTGCCGTCAGGATGCGCAGCACATCAGTGCCTGTGTCCTATCTCACGGTCGGGAGTGCTGGACACACAATCAGACAAAAGGGTTCCTTTTAACTGAATGATCTCTTTTTGCTGCTTGCTATGAAGTTCAACTTTCTAAAAGCCCGAAGACTCTCTTGCTGGGCTGGTGGCCTGTAATCCCACCACCCCGAAGGCTGAGGCGGGAGGCCAGCTGGGGCTACACAGCGAGACCTTGTCTCAAAGCCAAATCAAACCTCTTGAGAGGACGCTGCTTGCTTGACACCCGGGTCGCAGCATGCCTTGGATTTGACAGAAGCTTCCCTGGGAGACAAATCATCTTTCAACATTTGCATTTGCTACCAAATCGTGGAAGTGATAACTTTTTTTAAACTAGCGGTGCTAGGGTCACACCTGCTACGCCGACCATTCTGACTAGAAAGGAAGTTTCGGAATGCGTGAAGCCGGTGGACGCCTGGAGTTAGATTTGGACTGTTCTGAGAAAGCCTCTCGAATCTGGCTTTGGAATACTGCGGGGACTCATCCAGAGATCCGCCGGGCTTCACGTCACAGACATCACACATCGTCACAAATAAGCCTTTTCCCCCAAGCCCGGGGACAGGGCTGGTTCCATCCTGTCTGCGTCCCGGGCTCCAGCCCCAGCCCCGGGAACGCTGCCGTAACGCACCTCGCGGAACTGGCCAAAGCGGCGCTGACCTCCACGTGTCATTCTGGGCGACATCGACGGCTCCCCCCCGCACACACCCGCACCCCAGAGCTGTACGGACCTTGCCGGGCTTGTTCCAGAAGCAGCATCCCTACCGAAGCCCTCAGCGGCGGGCCGTCGAGACCTCTCTCCGCGTCCAGCAAGCAGAGAGCCTGGCTGGGTCAGAACCACTGCGGGGTGGGGGCTTCTGTCCTGCCAGCCCCCTCCCTCCCAGATCCACCCTTAAACAGGACCGTGGGCTGAAGTCTGTGCCTGTCTCAGTGGCCGCGAGGTGAAGAGTGGAGTATGTGCTGCGAGGGGCTTAGCTTTCTGGGACAAAAGCCAAGACCTACCGAGAGGTCTCCCGGGGTCCCTTGCCTGTTTAATTGGGACCCGCACAATGGGAACAATCCAAGAGGCTTGCTGTCCTTTGAAAACCTGCTAGTATATTACTGAAAACATACTATGAAATAGAGGGAAGGGGGATGACTACGGGATGAGTTTGTGTATTTCTAGTAACATAACCAGCTACCCTAAACTACTACTACATTTGGGGGCTCCCTGTTTCTTGAGACGGGGTCTCACTATGCGGCCCAGGCTGGCCTGCAACTCGCAGTGACGCTCCCCTTGCCTCAGTCTCTCAAGGGCTGGAATTACAGGTGTGTAAAGGGTGAAACTTATTTTTCATGAGTCTAATTGTAAGTGAAATAACCCACTATTCTGTTACTAGTTTCTAATTTTGTGGATTAACCCATTTTCACCGGCTTGAGCCACTGGCGGTGTGCATTTCTGTCCCATGCCAGCCGACAGGAGTCATGCATGTGCCACAAGTGCCTGAGTGCCGCCTAGCAGCGAGACACACAAATCACAGCCCGTCATGAAAACGTTAAAACAACGCAATTTAAACACAAAGCTGCTATAGATTTCACTGTGGCCAACCACAGAAATTTTATCTTATGCTTGCGGCTGTAGAGAAAGTAGGGCTAATCCCTGCTACTCGGGAGGCTAGAGCAGGAAGATGAGAATGCTGAGTCCAGCCCGGGTGACTCAGACTCTGCCTCAGAAGGGAAAAGGGCTGAGGAGGTGCATCAGCGGGAGAGCGCCCACCTAGCACTCGTGGGGCTCGGGCTCAAGACCCAGTATCGGGAAGGAAAAAGCACAGCTGTTGTTTGTTCAGAGTAGAGAAATTTTAGTAAATGAGTTAAAGAATGAGAAAGTTATGAGGTAGATTTCAGCTATTTCCAATTTCAAATCCCCCTCTGTGACTGTCCAAAGCAGCTCAGCAGGGATTAATTACTCTGGGGTCCTTAAACACAGTTTTTTCCATTCTATAAATGACACAAAACCAGAAAGAGTGTCACACATTCTCTGTAGTCTCATTCTTCAGCTTAAGTATTTTTTGGTTTTGAGTCGAGAACTCAAATTCCTTCCAGAACACCCTGCAGAGAAAGTCATTCCCAAATAGGAAGTGAAAACGAGGACTGCAGAACATTTACACAAAACTCAAAACGTCTCAAAACTCAAAACTCAAGACGTCTCAAAAGCTCAGGATCTGGTCCTTGGAAATCTGAAGGTGTAGCCAAAACAAACAATGGTATACTTTGCTTTAGTCTTCTCGCCAGCAAAATCTTTGCAACTTATTTTTATTCAGCAGTACATCCAATATGTTAATTCAGAAACTAAAGAAAAAGGACACAAGAATTTGAAGGGCTTAAATATATTTTTATATTGATATTCTGTGTCTTTCTACTCTAAAATAATACATTATTGATTACATACAGGATGAGGTGAGGTACTCGTAAAATATCTGATAAAAAATAATTAATATACAGTATTCTACATGAGATGGAATCGTATGAACCCCTAGGTCTTTTGAAGTGTTAAATTGATCATCTAAGTTAAACTGCCCTCAATGGACTTACAGTTGTTCTCTAAAACCACGTTAAAAAGGATCGATCTTACATTTTCCCAGAATTTGTGCAGAAAAGGGAAA
Organism: Hystrix cristata; assembly: GCA_004026905.1. Classification (NCBI taxonomy): domain Eukaryota; kingdom Metazoa; phylum Chordata; class Mammalia; order Rodentia; family Hystricidae; genus Hystrix; species Hystrix cristata. The sequence continues at coordinate 5,850 of PVJO010004762.1, forward strand.
GCACATAATTGGCAATTTCAGTTTCTCACATCCAAAGTAATGCATTCACACAAAATCAGATCTCCATGTTTAGGATAAAAAGGAAAAAAAAATACTGCATTAGAGATATAAAATCTCTGAGTAATGGCTAGGCTAATTCACCAACACCAAAGAAATTCAAGTGGTCAACAGTCTTGAAAATGCTTTATTGAAATGTGTGACTTATGTGCAGATGATGTGTTTGGAAAGACCACAGCTTGAAGACTGGTTTTTGAAACTTCTCAACAACCAACTGAAAAAAAGGAGTCCCTACCTGACTTGACTTCTAGTATAACTAGAAGCCTGGTGTAAAATTTTCCTTCGAAACATCTGCTATTACAAAAACTAAAGAAAACAAAGCTCATATGGTATTTGGAAACTGCTGGAGTCTGAAGTTTCAGAGGAGAAGCAACAGTTTTTTAGACATGTACGGTGACTTCTTTCTTGGTACATATGGATGAACATGGACTTCACAGTTCTCGGAAGAACACCAGAGGGTGCTCTGTATGCTTGTCGTGTTCAAAGATGGAGAAAAGAAAGGACGAGGATGGCGGGAGAGAGAGGAGAGGGGAGGAGACCAAGAAAAGGGCTCAGAGAAAAGAGAACTGGAACAAGACATGGTTAGGTTAAGTCTAGTTATAAATTTATCAGAAGCTGTGCGCACCTTTTTTAAAGTCCTAAATTTACATTCCAAAAACTGCCCCCATTCCCCAAACCCGCTGTCCCTGCCTTGGAGCTATTGTGAAAGTCTATGCACAAAAACTGAAACAGGAACTAAAAAATAACCCGGCCCCTTCAAACCCCCAAAACGAACCCCAAAAAAGCTGTACATTTTTTTACACATAGGATTAATAATATAGGCATATAGGTGGCATGATTCAATTAAGAGGCTTTACTTTCTATGCCAGGAAAAAAACCCAATAAATAAAAGGTGCTAAGTCAGCATTAGGAATTTGGTTGTAATAGGACAAAATCTGGGAAGGCGAGTCCTCAAAGCTCCCCTCATACTGATCTGTCTCGGCAAACTACAAAGCAAATACATAAATAACGCAAAATGATTGAGAATGTGAGATTTTTAAAAACAAGACAACATAATTCAGGTTAACTTTGCTGAACAGTGAATAAAAGAAATTCATCTACACCTGAATAAAACATATTTAACAATTGAGAAACTTTAAACAACCACAAAAAGTAAAAACTTCAAACAAATGTGAACAGGATTTGTTTTTAGGGCACACAAACGCACTGCAGCAGATTCCGACAGTAGCTCTACCCGGTCTTCTAGGCTGGCCGAGGGAGGCAGGTGGGCTCCAGGGGCGGATGGCTACAGGGCGACAGGACAGTCACACGGCGGAGCACACGCCTGCTACGACCCCAGATTCCACTGCAGAGCTGGCTTTGTGCAGAGGAGGCACACAAAGAAAGGTGATTCAGGCAGACATTATTCAAAAGCTACCTTGCCAGTAACCACTGAATAATGTTTGGGAAAGCTTTGGGCTTTGTTTTTTAAGTTTTACTCCTTGTATTTAATTTTTAAATAACAAGGTCACTAAAACTCATGCACGCTGCAAAAAACCTCATGCAGTAGTTAAGGTAAACCATCCAAGCAGTTTTTATTCATTAATATTCATAAATACACACAGCAGCTTCATTAGAGATTCAATTTTCCTCTTCAGTTTGAATGTGGAGTATTAGGAGAGCCTTTTGCATGTCAAGGTACAGGAAGCAGAGGTCATCCCTGCACTGCTACCTACATTTACCTGCTAGAAGTAAAAATTAGTTAAGTGGAAATGATTATCATATATATTTTTCTCTCTTCCTTTCGAATGTACACAATGTAACAAGAGTGACAGACCTGAAATTACAATCACCAAACAAACCCAAGATAGCTGTTGTCCACTTTCATTGGCAAATACAGCACAGAGGACATTGTCTGCGGAGTGGGATGTCATCAAAGAGGAGGTGGTGGAGGCTCATTTCCTTTATTACTCTCTTTTAAATTTAGGTTTTCTAAAGCAACATCTAAAGGCATAATATCTACACAGCCCATAGCACCAAAATCTGCCATTTCTCCCCGTTCATCCTCATCTGAGGACGAGCTCTCTTCCCGCACTAGAGTGGACAGGAGGAGCTCTTGGACGAACAGGCTGCGGTCTGCACGCTCGCTCTCCATGGACTGGCGCTCTGCTTCCGACATTTTAGGATCATTCAACCTGTGGGAGGGAGAACAAAAAGACCTTACTGGTACCAAGCCCTTGGGCCATGGTACGGCCAGCACCTGCAATGTCCCCCACTGTGCCAGCACTCAGATCTGGGGCATCTCACCGAAGCACCTCGCTAAAACGACTCACCGCCCTGAGGTGTGAGTCTCGGCAAAACAAACGCCACCAGGCACGAACCATCCAGCCTCCCACCTGCTCGGGGGAAAGCACCTCTAGCCAAGGAGCTGCTCGGGGAAGCCCAGGGTACCTGGTATTTATCATTCACTGGTTCTGTGAGCCACGATGAATACACAAAACCACAAGTACCAAACCAACTGTTTTGGCAGAGAGTGGTGAGACGGGGCAATGGACACCGACAAGTTCTGCTTGCCCCTGGAGCACCCAACCCTGAGGACAGGACAAACTTTTCATGTCAAAATGTGCTGAGTACCAAATTCAAGGAGTTTCAGAGCAGCTGAGCATTAAGGTCTGAGTGTAGTGACTTCCCTTACCAGAATTTTACCTGCGTGTAGTAAAAAGGGTAAAGCAGCAATTCTGCTCACACACACACAAAAAAAACCAAAACTGTAGTGACCAGAGTAATTAACTGAACAACAACAACAAAAAAAATGCCCCAAAACCCCACAATGTGCCTTAATTTTCTCTATGACTTCCACCTAATTCTTTCTGAAACAAGATTATGTCCGGAAACACAGTCTTCATTTTCCTTGCCGAGACCGTACAGCAGGCTGGGCAGGGATCTGGGCCATGGCAGGAACACGGGCTGTCTGCCCACAGCCAGGACAGAGCTGAAGGGCTGAAAATTCCACTTGCTACTTGCTGCTGATCTGCTGAACGACTTTAAAAAAAATGCCAATTCTCCAATTAAAAAAATAGTGAAATCGTGCTCAGTTTCAGTACTGATTTTATTTCTGTGCATTTCTGGTGGCAAAGAAAGGGAAATGAGAACACTGGGATGGGAAAAGTAGCAACACAGAGAGACAACTGGCCAGCGAGCAGAGGCCCAGCAGGCGGGTGTGGCAGGCTCTGTGCACTCTGCAGACTCTGTTCTAAGGGCTTTCTGAGGGTGTGAGCGCTTAACTATCAATTAGGATCTATTATCAACATTTCACAAGAGGAGGAAACTGGAGCAGAAAGCAAGGAACTGGATAAAAGTTTCACAGGTGTTAAAAACCACCACTGATGACTAAATCAATGGCTCAGAAGACAAAGATCTAAATTTCAGAACATAAAGAAAGTAAAAGTGTCTGGACGGCAACTAGAGGAAAGCCGGTATATCCACAGGAAGGAAGTGACTGGTAAGTCACGGTGAAAACCAAACTAAGACCGTCAGGAGAGAAGAGCTAATGGAATGGAGACTGAGCGGCAGGCTGCATAGTCTCGATCCCAAACTACGCCAGTGTTAAGAACGAACTGCATTCCATGTTCTTATCTTTGGTAAGGAGAAAAAAATCTAGAGACTCCAATCTATGACAGAAGGACACCGGGTGTACAGCAGGAAATCCACATAATACCGGAGACACGCAGGCTGAGGCGTCAGCTCTCTGTAGAGCATGGCTCCAATATTACTGACTTGATTTTTAGGGCGTGATTAAGAAAATGCCTCATTCTCGAGGGGTGGATAAAATCTGGTACTAGGGCTTCCTTCTCCTCATGGGCCAACTTCATAAATGACCACAAAGCTTGTGAGGAGCTTCAGTTGGGGCTGGCAAAGCTGGCTGGTCACACTCTACTGGGTGGCATTTGTCTTAGACACCTGATCACCTTTGAAAAGGTCAGGGCCCCCTGAAAACCAATGATCCACCCACGCGATTCCTGGCCAAGATGAATAGGAACTGTCCCTTGAAAAGAAGGACTAAAGATAAGGCCTTTTGTGTGTCACACTGCAGCTCTGTGACCAGACACAGGGTTTCCCATCGAACACAGCAGGGGCGTTATTAGACAACATATCTTAATATACTGGAAGTTCTAAGGAGCTCAACAATAAAAGATTTTTGTTAGTTTCACCCAAACTTATTCAACAGGAGAGAGAAAAGATGAACATAAATAACTATAAACTCCTCAGAATACATTAAGTTCCAGGGAATATTTTTTGGAAAATATCACCTCAGATAAGCCAAATGAGTCTGGAACAAATGATACAAGTTAAAGCTCAGCCTGGGCAATTTATCACGACCCTGTCTGAAACCATAAAAAGGTAAGCGATGGCTGGGGATGCAGCTCAGGCCCTAGTTATGCAAAAAAGAAAGAACAGAAAAGAAAAAAATGTTCTGTAAACAGCAAGGTACTAAGTAAGCAATGTAGACCTTCAGACGATAGAACCGATCTATTAGAAGCCAAAATCGGAATCCAGGGTCTGGGGATTTAGCTCAGTGGTACAGCGCTTGCCTAGCAAGCACAAAGCCCAAGTTTGATCCCCAGCACCCACCCACACACACACAAAAAACCAAACAAAACAAAAACAACAATAAAAAGAACCCAAAAACGTAATCCAAAGAAAGCACTCAGAGGCCACCCACACCACGCCCAGGGATCAAGTTCCCAGTGTAGAATCAATGCATACAAAAAAAAATCCCAGGTCAAGTCTCTATGAGGCTGGGGACTTAAACAACAAAAACAGGGCAAAGGCAGGTCTTTATCAAAGGGCACTGGCAAAACATTCTGCCAAGGTAGAGTGCATTCTCAGTCAATATACATACACTGGTGAAGTGTGTGTGTGTGTGGGGGGGGGGTTTGGGGGTGCTGGGGACGGAACTCAGGGCCTTGGGCTTGCTAGGCAAGTGCTCTACCACCAAGATAAACCTCCAGGCCCACCCCCCCTTTTAACTTTAGGGACAGGGTCTTGCTAAGTTGCCCTGGGTGGGCTTGAACTTAAAAGTTTTCCTGCCTCAGCCTCCCAGAGTGCTGGGATTACAGGTGTGCATCACTGTACCCAGCTCAAGCATTCTTTCTGAGGCAGGTCCCCAGACCTGGCAAGTTCCAGGCTTGCTGCTGATCAGTGCCTAGAGGAAAGTTTACCGCCACAAGCAGGTCTCTCACGTGGCTCTGATTCCTCCACAAGGAAGCCACATTTTCTGGTAAGGGGCAGGCAGTTACTGACTTTATAGACACTTGACAGAGGTAAACTCCTCACTATAGTAAGTAACCTGCACATGTATTCCATTTAATCCACAATCAAGGGACACTGGTGAAAAAACTGCAGTTTGGAGAAATGAAGTACACTGGTACCTTGATAGGTTCATGAATTTAATTTGTTCTGTGGTTTTGGAAAAGATGGCTATGTTCATGTCTGTGCAGGGAAGATGACCACAGTCGTGTCTGTCACCTGATGCAGAGTTTATAAACAAAAACAAAATTTTGTCAAATGCCTTTGTTTGGGAACCAAACTGTTTGCAAACAAAAGCGCTCGTGAACCAAGGTACCACGTACGTTGTCTGTGGCCCAAATTTACTAAGCAGCAAAGCTGGGGCTCTAGACTGGAAGTCTTCCCAAGTAAGGCAACCTAAGACTGTGTCACTCACAGCTCCACACCAGGACCACGAGACAAACAGATTTTCAAGTGCGAGACAGAAGAAATGTAAGTGAAATTATACTAGTTTCTTTTAATACCCCAATGAGTTGTCATCTACACTGCATTTCAGACGTAACAATACTTTTTTTATTTTATGGTTTTTTATATTACTCTGTTCCATTCAAAGCCCACATTAGTCCAGGTTCCTTATCTGTTGAGTGTGAAACTCTACTCATCACTACTAGATTAAAAATCCTCTATACTTTTAGTTTTTGGCAGAGGATTATATTCAGTTACTTACTTATTTCAAAAGTAAGAATTCTACTCCTTCTGGTGGAGCAGCTTACTGTGTATACTCATTATTATTTGCACTGTGCTAAACCACTTCTTAAACAGTCATACTTCTGGGTGCTAACCTTAAGAATTTAGATCTAGCTGCTTTAGAAAACCACCACTGTGCTATTAAATCTTCTTCTGTACCTTTAGCTATTTCACAGACTGAAACTGGCAATGGAGAGCAAGCAATGCTGATTATGTTAACATGTGCCGAGTAAGACTTGGATATGTGACGACGTCGTGTTTAAGCTTTAGGGGTAGCACGGGAAAGGAAATTCGTACTAGATGATACGTACCTTGAGAACAAGAAGACCAGGATTCTCACTTTATTTAAAATAATGATTATTCTTCATATTCTTGGGGAACTACTGAGCATGAAGGATTTTTTTTTTACTTTTGGAGACAAGGTCTCACTATGTCGCCCAGGCTGGCCTTGAACTCATGGCAACCCTCCTGCCTCTGCCTCCCCAGTGTTAGGATTACCGTGTGTGTCACCACACCCCGCTGAGCATGCAGTTTTAATCAGAGTTGGGAGTGGTAATGATTTAGTAACAGGCAGAGTTTTGAAGAACACACACACACACACACTCTTCTAGGGTCACGGTGCCAGCGAAACAACACTTCTCCAAGTAATAAATGAGCTACCTTGTTAAAAGAAACTGGGAATTCTGGAGCGTCTGCTGACTGCTTTCTGTGTTCGCTACGTTGGTTGTCGCTGTGGACTGTGTGATTGTGGTGGTGACGCTGCTTGTGTTAGTGCGCCGGGTGGCATTGCGCGCCGTCTCCAGTTGCTGCCGTGCCGCCTGGGCGTGCTGCCGTTCTAGCTGCAGCTGCATCTGCAGCTGTTGTAACTGAGAAGCGGAAGGGCCAGAAGAATTAAGCTGTCCTCCTGCAGAACGCCTCACTCCCGATAACTGAGATAGCAGCTCTGCCAAGGAAATGAAGACGATCAGTGTCTACTGGACACCCAGCAAACGAAATGCCACAAGACACTTTTACTACAAGAGCATCCAAAGCACTGTGGACACGCAGGTCCTCCTAGCGACACGCAGCTCAGCTAGGGCCTGATGCCTTCGAGAACGTCTCCTGGAGGTAGGAGTCACTGTGTAACGGGAATGCAAAAACATGAATAGTAACCTTCACAATTACTTCTGTTTTCAACAAAACTTAAGAGATTGTAAAATTATTTATTTGCATACGGTACTAATGTAGTTATACTTCCTCTTAAAATTTAGAATAACCAGACATGGTGGCGCATGCCTATAATCCAAGCACTTGGGAGGCTGAAGCAGGAGGATTACCCTGAGTTCAAGGCCAACTTGAACTACACAGCGAGATCCTGTCTCAAAAACAAATAAACAAAAAACTTAGTAACTTAAAGTGGTTCACCAATAGGTGCAATCATACGCTCTCTCAATAAGCATTCTACAGAGCAGCAATTGAAACTACTGTTTTCCTAGCTCTCGGAACACACAGCAGGTACTGAACATTTATTAAACGACTTAAGGATTATTAGGATTAAATCCAAGAGCAGGAGCAGGGCCCCCTCCCACATGTTCTGGGGCCCCACTGGCAGTGCTCAGCGGGGGCCGGGCTGTGTGGCCTCCGCAGGGCCCTCACGCCCCGGACTCGCGTGTCCAGCGGGCCGAGGGCGAGGCCTGGCGGAACAGCAGGCGCCCAGCAGGCGAGTAGCCCTGGTTCTGCTCCCCGCTCCCCTCCAAGCAGGCAGCGAGCGGTCGGCCAGGCTCCGCCTCCTCTTCCTGCCCACTGGAGTTCCTCCCCAGGGTGGCACACCACTCCTACGCTACACGCCGTCTATCACTGAAACACGCTAATTTTCACTGACAGAAAGAAAAAAAGCGAAACGGACAGAAATTCTGAATTCTAACTTTTGTTTCCAGAGATTACCTTTTACAGTCTGTACTAAAGCCAGCAGGTGAATATCTTTGAATTAAGTAGTATTTTAAAAAAAATCTCTAAAACGCAGTTTACTGGGCTTGTCTTTGTTGGAATTAAAATTTTATACTGTGTATGTACATTGACTGGACACTTTATGAGTAAAGCTGCTGCGAGGGCCCGTCGCTCCCACAGGTGAGTCGGCACCGGGGCGCGGCCCGCTGCGCATGCTCGCGCTCTCCCCGCCCGCGCCTGCGCGCCTGCGCGCCAGGGCTGCTCCAGGGCTGCCCCGTCTCACGCCGTCTCCCCGCCCTGTGCCCTGCCACCCTCACGGGCCTGGCCTGAGCACAGGCGCAAATACCGCTCCTGTCAGCTGTTGAAACATGCATCCCAGAGCTGGGGATTCACCTCAGTGGTTAGAGTGCTCAAGCGCGAGGCCCGAGTTCAATCCCCAGCACACAAACCTCCCCAAAACCGCATGCGTCCCTCAGCGCGATCTACGACATGGCTGTCAAATCAAGGCAGAGACATCAAAGTTCCTGTGTCATTCCCTGAAAAACTTTTTTTAAATTTTATTTTAGTGGTATATTTTAGGATACATAATAATAATATTCATCATAGAGACAGAGCAGCTTAGTTCTTTTTTTTTTTTTTTTTTTTTTGGTGCCGGGGATTGAACTCGGGTCCTTGTGCTTGCAAGGCAAGCACTTTAACCACTGAGCTAAATCCTCAGCCAGAGCAGCTTAGTTCTTTAACGTTCTCAGTTATCTTTTTTATTCGTATACTTGTGGAGATAGAGCCGTGACTGGAGGCTACGAATGCAACGTGAAGCCTTCCCACGTAGCTCATGCCCCTAAGTACTCAGTGGAATACAGACCGATGTGAACTCCTTCACACTTGCCGCTGGGAGTGTGGCCCAGTGGCAGAGCACTTGCTTAGCTAGCATGTGTCGGAGCCCTGGGCTCAGTCCCGAACACCACCCCTTCCCAACTTTTTTTATACTTCTGAAGTATTTGGAAATTTCTGCTGGTGCGGTGATGTATTTGTATAATCTCAGCACTGGGGAAGCTGAGGCAGGAAGATCACAAGGAGGGGTACACAGCAACTTCAAAGGCCCCCTGGACTAAATAGTAAGGCTCTGTCTCAAAAAAACCAAAAGGGGGACTTTTGTGAAGAAAATAGGCAGGCAGATGATTAGAAGTAAGACTAAGACCACAAATCCCAAAAGCACTGGTGCTCCCCTTCCCCTACTTCCTATATGAAGGTGAAGCTAACTTACCAGCTATAGGATCCATGGCTTCCCTATTGCTTGGAGAATACGAACTCTGAGAAGAAGAAAGTCCACCAGTAGAACTGCTAGTAAAGTGCATGTTTGATCTACGAGCGCGAGGACCTCCTAATCCCCGGCCAGGGTGAAACATTCTACGTACATGTCGAACACCACTCGATTCATCATAACTCAAAAGTTAAGGACAGTGTCAAGTATATCACAGAAGAAAAAAACAATCAATGAAACCTTCCTAGATAAACATACAAATTTCCTAAATTGTAAGCATTTTAAAAGAGTGCAGCTGATTTAGAATATACAAAAAAAATTTAGAATATAAATACCTTGACTCTATGAAGCCTATTAACCCTAAAAAATATAAAGCAAAATTGTGTGTGTGAATATTGTGGGTATGCAAGGTTAAAAGTTTCTTTGGGGGCTGGGGACACGGTAGAGAGTGCTTGCCTAGCATGTGTGAGGCCATCAGTTCAAATCCAAGTGCTGCAAAAAACCAAAAATAAAAACAAGGGGATTGGGGATTTAGCTCAGGGATAGAGTACTTGCCTAGCAAGTACAAGGCCCTGAGTTTGATCCCCAGCATCCCCCACCAAAACAAAAAACAAGAACATTTTGCTGGGAAAAGAGACATTTCTTCTTCCTGGCTCCAGAGTAACACTGCCAGCTTAAGGTCAAAGGTGCTGCCTGACCAAATACCCAGGGACACAGCCATTATTCTAAATGCAGTACTGAATTTCATATATATTTATGTAATCCAAGTAACCACAAATAATAAGTATCAATTTTTATATTTGGGGAGAGCTGTATTACATAATATGACATTTATCAAGAAGTCTGGCATCCAGCATTCTCATCCATCTCATATAGCTGAGTCAAACTGAAGGTCTTGAGTAGCAAATAGATGTCAAAACTCATGACAAGCCAGGTGTGGTGGTGCACGCCTGTAATTCCAGCTACTTGGGAGGGTTATGAAGGTTATGAATTTGAGGCCAACCTAGACCATACGCCAAGACTTTGGCTCAAAAATAAAATTAAACCCAAAGCAAACAACAAACAAAAAAACCCATGAAGACAAGTCAAGTGTGGTGGCATATACCTGTCAGCCTGGCTACTCAGAAGGCTGAGGCAAGAGGGTTCCAAGTTCAAGGTCAGCTTGAATGACTTAGGGAGGACTGGTTTCCAAATAAAAAGGGCTGGGGATATAGTTCAGTGGCCTAGCATGTGGCAGGCCCTGGGTTCAATCCTCAACACTGCAAAAAAACAAAACAAAAAAACCCCACAACTCATGTAGACAACCTTGAGTTTCTACGCAGGCAAGTGTGAGAGTGTGAGAGTGTGTGTGTGTGTGTGTGTGTGTGTGTGTGTGTGTGTGTGTGTAGGGGGCACTCGGATACTGTAGAAGGAAATTTTCTTTCAAGGTGGCCAATAGAGCAACTTTATACATATCAGTTATTTTGTTGGCATCCGGTTTTTCAGTTGATGGTTCTAAATCACCAAGGGATGGGGTGATGGCTCCGCAAGGCCATCAGGTACCACTGTAACGCACACGGTTTCACGGTGCTATCTGTGATGATGCTCTGGGCTCTAGAGAAAGTCCTGTTATGACTGCTATGTTTTGTTTTTAAGAAGCAGCTGGGTGTGGAGTGCGCTTTTGAGTGTCTTGTGCACTGGGAGAAAGGAGTCTCATTGGCTTCCTAGTCACTATCACTCCATCTCCTCATCTTTCCCTTACTCTCCATTTACCTCCCCTACATCTCAAGAATCACATTTCCGACTGCAAAATTGGGAGTTTCGAGTGAGGGGTGGGAGTTCTAGAACAAGAAATCACTGGTTTGTTCCCCAACAGGTGGAAGGTTGGGGCGATCAAAGGTATGAGAACAAAGTCTGGCGGAGAGAAAAGTTTTGATTACCTCTCGAATTACTTCAAACTGCAGTGAACACTGAAATTTTGGTACAAGAACAGAAACCTAACAGGTGACAGTTTTAGAAAAATAATTCGTAAGCAGAAAGCAGAAGCAATGAGTGCATGAAAGCAATTGCTCTGGTAAGCTAGTCATCTCAGGGAACACTGCAAGGACTCCTGAAGGCCGGGAAGGGCGTGCAGAAATGAGAGCAGGAAAAGCATGTAGAGCTAGACCTGACCTGATGCTATCCTACACGGACCTGGGCAGGAAACGGCCTTCTCTGGAGAAGGAGTCCTCGCCTCACCATCCCACGACAGGGTCAGGCAGCAGAGGAATAGAGAGGGGAAGCACATACAGCCTCTCTATTCTGAACTAAGTCAGTCGTAATTTGGATTAAGATTTTCCTCTTTTGGATGAAATCACCTTCCGCAAAGATTGTAACTTGGTCAAACTGCCTTTAAAATTCTGATGAACTGTAGTAACAAACTAAAGATGACAGGACAGTCAGATTTCACTTAACAAATATGGTTTATATAGTAGTCATTAAGTACATAAAAAGAAAAATAAATACTTCTCTACCCTGAATCGCTTTTAGGAAAAGGATTTTCAAATGAATAAAAACACTTCAGAGATTAATTCTTCTCCAGGGACACCATACTTAAGAATAACCAAAACAGCAAACGTCACAAACACTTCTTTCCCGTCCTGCGCCTTGGAAGGATATTAAATCTCTAGGGGCTCTGTGTTCAAGGGTAAGATGAGCTGCAAAGTCATCCGTGACATGATTAGGGTCGCCTCCAGGCAGCGCTGCACATATTGGACAAATCTGAAATGAAAGAAAGCAAGTTTAATAAATGGACACTGATCAGACATCTTTCTGGACCAGTATTTTGCTGTAAATTTTACTATTATCAAGTTTCAAACAGGCAAAACTACAGATCCTGAACCAGTAAGGCTTAAAAGCAGCAAGCGCTGCCCATCGATGCTGTCTCTCCCAACTGAAACACAGTCTCACGGGTCACACGGAGCATACCCGGCCACAGTGTTCAGGCTTCATCTCTGGCAAGGCCTCCTAACTGCTCGCCCGATTTGTATTTGCATGGTCTAACAACGACAACAAAAAGTTTCCATAAAAAATTTAAAAATATTCTCTTTGGTGCACATTTATGTTTAAATCCAGTCTTGAATGATAGAGCCAGACAAAGGCCTTCAGCATACTTATCCAACGTCAGCTTGCCTTGAGGACCAATCCCTACACAAGACAGCAGAGGCCTGACCAAAACGCAAGGATGTAAATACAGCCATGCACTGTGTGTAGCGAGCTAGGTAATGGTTGGTGGTAATGCACACACGTGCCCTAAATCACTAATGGGACTCCCCAGAAGAAAACAGGATGGGAGCCCATTTTAGAACCTTATTTCCTAGAGGGATGGACAGTGTAGAAAAGACTGTGACCAGGTTAAACTGAAAGAGTAGAAGATCAACTTCCCTGTGGGCCTTATGGCAAGAGAAATAAAGAGGAAGAATAAAACAGTGTACATGGGCAGATTCAGAGGGAGCTGGATAGTCTGGAAAGTTAATTTCTGAGATCGAAGTTTAACAGAACTGGTAAGACAGGTGGTAGGAGACAAGAAGGACGGAAAGAATGAGAAACTGTAAAAGTTAAGACCCTTACTTGCCCAGAAACCCAAACAGGCACGTGACAGTCCAGCAGGGGCGTCGAGCCTGGAAGTAAGAACAACTTCAACAATCTCAACAGAAGGGCCAAGGAAGGCACGGTACAAAGGGCACGGCCCAAGGGGGCCCGGGAAGCACAGCTGAGGTCGAGGCCTGCGCCTTCCCACGGTAAGACAGCTCAGGGCAGGACAAGTGTATGTGGGCCATCGCCGGCCAGGGCGCAGGCTGCGTGTGAGACTGAGACCGTCCACAGGGCACGTGAGAGAGATGCAGGACAGTGCTGGGAGATGCTGCAGCAAACAAGCTACTCTCTGACGCCTAGAATGGAAGCAAATACAGCTTCCCACCTCCTAATGTCTACAGAGCAGAAGGCCCCCACGAGTCTGACTCCAATTCGACATAGTCTCTCTCACACCCAGTTCACCATGCTATGTACTGTGTGACTCAGGACTGAGAAATATCCTCGAGAGAATCTAAGGATGCGCAGGAGAAATAATGGTTAAGCATGACAGTGTGCGAAAGAACTACAGAGGTCACAAGGGAATGTGTCCAAGAGGCCAACGAGAAAAGAGTACACAGATGTGTGTGTGCCTTTCTCAGAAGATGCTGGAGAGGTGGCTAGAAATCTTTCTCCCTCGGAGAGAAAAGTAATCATATCTACTCACAAGCCCACAGATTGTCAATTGTTTTGTTACCAGGAATTAAGATTTTCCTCTCTGCACCAGGCCTATGCTCTGACATTGCCTGGTAGTATTTGACACACTTGTCTTACTTTCATGTGTTTCTCGCTTGCTAGCTAGACTGCACATTTTTTGTGAGCTGTGACAGTATGATTTGTCTTTAGTTTTTAACTGTGGTCAGACTTGGAGAGAAAAAAAAAAGATCAACAAGGTCTGAAGAAACAAGTAAGTTCCAGTGGTTCAAAATTAAACAGGCCAGCTTTTTTTTTTTGGTCTGGGGATTGAATTCAGGACTTTATACAAGCTAGGTAATTGCTCTACTACCAAGCTATACCTTCTATTCTATTCTGAGACACAGTCTCACTAAGTTGCCCAGGCTGACCTCAAACTTCTGATCCTCCTGCCTCAGCCTCCTGAGTAGCTTGGATTACAGGTGTGCACCACCAGGTCTGGCCCATCTTAGGTGTTTGTAAGATTCTTCACTTCCCAAAAATTAACAAGAACTGAGTCACTGTATAGTTTTACTATTCAAGATCACAATACCATGTACAGTTTTTTATCTAAAGAGAAAATGACCACCAAAAGGGAAAGATATCTTTCTCCTAAGTTATTTTCCTTTAGGAAGGTCCTTGCATAAAATCCATATACAACTTCAGTTGCACAAATATAGCTGCAGAAGCTTCAGTACTTTGAGGGCACAAGTAAATATTATTATTTTTGGAAGGGAGGTCTCACTATGCTGCCCAGGCTGCCCTTAAATTTTTGATCCTCCTGCTTCAGCCTCCAAAGTAGCCTGGATTACAGGCATGTGCCATCCCACTTGTAAATATTCTTAGATGAGAAGGTGGCTGAAGTGTATACATTCCTAGAAGGGAAACACAAATACTGAAAGTACTACTTAGATAACCTACAAATTAGTACCTTTTTTTTTTTTTTTTTTTTTTGTGGTGCCGGGGATCGAACTCAGGCCCTTGTGCTTGCAAGGCAAGCGCTCTAATTACTGAGCTAAATCCCCAGCCCCAAATTAGTACCTTTTTGATGGGGCTGTAAAACAGAAAATCAAGATCCTCATTTTTACGTGTTAACTTCAGTTCTACACTCAAAAATCTTTTAGATTGCACTGCAGTCACTGTGCTAGGACAAGGGTATTCAGAAAGAAATACTAAACAACCCACCAACCACCTTCCACAATGACTGGGGAGAAAGAAGTATTGAGGAGCAGGAGTGATGGCGAGTGGGAGGACCGGCCAGCTGGGCTCCTGGCACAGAAAATCAAGGGATGAGATTTGGAATAGGTGGAAGATGGTGCTATATTTGGGTCACACGAAGTTCACTCACACGAGACCCTGGAAAGGAAAATGAAGCCGCAATGCCACAAGACCAGCGGCCTGGCCATCTTCTAAGCTTTCTGTTTTACACTTAGCAGGTGAGCTCACATTTGAGAACAAAAACTCAGCATGTGTGAGGGTCAAGGTTCACTCAAGGTTGTATTTCCTCAGGGACATTGGAGGCCACAAGAGGAGGAAAATTGAGAACGTGGGGCAGGAGATTGAGAAAAGGTGAGTGTGGGGGACAGATCCACTCTGCCTCCGGGCATATAGATATCGCTTAGCTCCGAGTGTGCCCTTATTTCCACATCATGGTACCTCATACTGTCCAGGACAGGAAAAGTCTATGCAAAGGGGAAGCTGCTAACCCTAGAGTGCGACAACATTCCTATACCGTAGACTCCCTCCGCCACGTGACATCAACCGTCTCCTACTACTCACACAGGTAAATTCCACCCAGCACATTAGCTTTCAATTCTGACAACCTGACAACATTAACGCTTACTGAATGGGTTAAGGCAGTGCTTCTTAAATCCGGCTAAAAATATAAATTACCTGGAGCATTTGTTAGAAACAGTTTCCTAGGCCTGGCAAGCAGACTGGCGGGAGAGGGGTGTTGGAGGGTTTGTAGAGATCTAGGTGCTATGGATAACTGATGAAATCTGTCAAACAGCTGGAACATAAGCGATCCTGAAAATGTGCAAGCTATTTCCCTGCCATATGAAATACCAAATGTTACTGTTATTTACACAAGAACAACCACCACCGCCACCACCAAATCTTCCCCTATTCTTGGTCTCCAGGGGGCTGCTGCTTTGTCTTGCCACTGAGGGTCACTGTCAGTCTTGCTTTTTATCTGCAGCCCCTTCAGGAGCCTTTACAAATGAGATGAGGTCCCACCCCAAGAGCAGGTTGGAGTTTTCATTTTTCCACATGGTCCTGCGCAGAGCTGCTGGCAAGCAAGCCGGCAGTGCATATTTAACACAGGTCGTCGGCAACGTCTAGAGCGCGTCTTCAGAGTCGTTATGCCACAGATACACACCATGCCCCCGCTAAACGCACACAGCAGCCCACGCCCCACAGCACAGGCTACCTGTCCATTAGAGAACCACCTAGCGTCAGCATTTTTGTTTGCTTGCTTTTTAAATATCTTCCTTAACCAGTCTAAACCAAGTTTGGATTTCCTTCAGCATCTTTCTTGAATGAATGCAACATGGCAGCGTGCTCTCTCTGGGTACGTGTACAGCTTTAAACACAATAGAGGGAGTTAAGCTCCAGATGCAATGAGTTCTTTACCATTTCTTGGTAAGTAACTTCTAGCTTCTCAAGAAGTTACTTGGCTGGGGATTTAGCTCAGTGATTAGAGTGCTTGCCTTGCAAGCACAAGGGCCTGAGTTCGATCCCCGGCACCACAAAAAAAAAAAAAAAAAAAAAAAAAAGAAGTTACTTGCTCATTTTGTTCACTGCTACAGAAAAGTCCATTTAAAAAGCCGCCCATGGGGTCCAGCGTAAAACCTGGCTTTCTCGGCAGCTGGACGCAGCAAGATGAAGGGTTGGACCATGCTGGGAGCAGCAGGCTCTTTGCCTGAGCACAGAGCCACTCTGAGGGCTGTCCGTGCATACCTCTCAAACCTGCCCAAGAGCGGCGGATGGAAGTAATGGCCTATATGACTGGCATTTCTTCATGAGGTTTCTGGATCACAGACTTGATAAACCCACTTCTTTCTTTAATCTGATTAACTCTAGATCCATAGGAAACTTTTTCGTTTCAGGAACATTTGTTCAAAAGCCGTGGCTTCTCTATCATTTTCTTCTGTTAGTTTCTGGTGATATAATTTTTGACTCACCTGTTCTCGGTCCATCATGAATTTATGAGCAGCAAGACAGCCTTTTGTGACTCCATCCTTTCTACAGCCCTGCTCAGTTACATAACTGTTATAGCTAGGAGGCAGGGTCTTCCTATTTCCCATGATTAGTCACAGCCTCTAGCAGCCCGCCTTCCAGAACCACAGCCTGTGTGGCATGAGGTGGAGAACGTGATGTTGCTCCTCTGTAAGCTGTGGACACACCTCTTACTGTCCACCAAGGCAAGAGGGCAAGTTTTCTGGTTGTAAAAGGTTCTCTCTTACCTTGTCTCACTTGACTGATTCAATTTTATTGCCCAATTATTCCACAACCAGTGCCTTCCCATTGCTCCATTCACCATATTCTTTCTCAATGCTGCGGCTTGGTTCTTGTTGGTTCCTTGCGAATAACACTGTTCCCTTCTCACTCTGTTGCCTTTTTGAAATCTCGCCCGCTTTTAAAGGTGGCTTAAGACACGAATCCTCTCCAGCTATGTCCTGCCCCGCCCTCTAAATTGTGTCAAATGTGCTAGATTGGGATGTCACACCAGGAGGCCTGTGTGCACAGAAGCCGGGTTTCCGATCTAGTATTGTGCCGACGCCACTGGACTCTACTGTAAGAATTCCACGATTTCAAAAGCAGCGCCTCACACTTGACATATATATCTGGGGGCAGTGTTTGTCTTATAAAAGGTCAGGGAGTGTGTCTCTCTCCAAGCTGACCTTGATAATTGGCCTGAAATGATCTAGCACAGCCTTTCTTCTGTCATCATTCTTTTGGGGGGGAAAGTGTTGTGTTCTCACCTAGTTCCATTTTTACAGCCAACAATATGGTTACTTTCTGCTCAGGCACCCACACTTTTCTCACATTTAAACTCTTCTAAAGACTCTACCTTCTATTTCCTTTCTTCGGTCATTGTTTGAAAATTCCTTCCCTCTTTTCCTGCTCCTCAAGGGTATCACGAGTGTCACAGGTTTTGGAGCAAAATTAAGAGAATGAAGAATCCACTCATTGCCCTAGTTCTACCATCTTCAGACAAGCTCTAGTTTTTCATCCTTCTGTGAATTTGCTTTTTCATAAGCACAAGAAAATAAAAAACACAATTTCAAGTCATTTTCCTGTTGTTTAATATTCTACTAAGTTTCAAGTGTGAAACCAGATAGCCTTCCCAAACTGCTCTGAATGAAAGCTAACTTCTGTATTTACTATGTACTGAGTCCCAAACCAGGTGTCCAAAGGAGGTTTACCAAAAATAGCCTGTGTGTGTGTGTTGTGGGGGGTGGGGGATACTGGGGCTCAAACCCAGGGCCTTAAGAATGCCAAGTAGGTGCTTAACCAATGAGTTACACCCCAATCCCCAAATAGCCTCTTTTTAAGTTAGGGTATCTCCCCCTTTTCTGACAGGGTCTCACTATGTGGTCCAGGCTGGCCTTGAACTCACCATGCCCAGCTAAGTTAGGGTATCCTTTTTTCACATAATATACAGGTAGTCTACGTAAATTTAAATTTAAACACTTAAGTCGAGTTTTGTGAATGTGGCTTAATAGGGGCACTTTCTAGAACTGTAGTTAGCACCATCTCCCTCATGCTACTCTGTAAATACATCTGTATTCCAGGTAAAGAATCTGTGCCCTGAAAGCCAGGTGAGTTAGTCAAGTTAATTAAAATTCTGACTGGTTTTATTTGTTATAGCATATGATTTTGTTAACATGGATTAAATAATTCGTTATTTACTGAGTGCCAAGTCAGAGCTAACTTTATACTCTGAGCTTAAAAATTATGAGGAAATGAGCATAGTTCCTGCCACCGTTAAAATTCACATACATTTCACCTCTTCTAAAAAAATATTGGAACATATTTTTCATTATGTCTTCAAATTGGGGTGCAATGCAGGTCTTCTTGGAGGGAAACTTCTCTTGGAACTCAGCTCTAGAAATGCTGTTGGCTCATCCTGCAGGGCAGATTTTCTGATCATTTGTAATACAAGGAGTTTTTAAGTTTCTTCCACAGAAAGGCAATGACCCAAAAAGAGCCACCTGGATCTGAAGCTGAGGCACAAAACACCTTCCTGTGTGTTACATTTTACTGCCTTTACCAAAAAAAGGGGGAAAAAAGGAGAAGGAGAAGGAGAAGAGGAGATATTCTATTACTGCGTTAACCACTGCCAAGGCAACGGTAACTTCATGTTGTGGATCTGCTGCCGAATTAAAAGTGCAGTTAAGTGTGCAACCTGCGGATTTCATGAGTACGCCTGCATGTAACGCTGTGCTTCGAGAACACACATACGGCACTCATACCGTATCTATGCTACGTGGTCATCAACTCCTTCTGGACCTTCCAGAACCATATAACTTGTAGCTATTTGAACCATGGCCCTCTGTTTTGCCAATACAGTGGCTTTTGGGGAAGTGCCCTGTTCACCTAGATCTAATCAAATTTTCTGTTGCTGTAGTAGAATACTGAAATTAACTTATGACTAAACATGAGTTACTTCATATTAAGTTAGTTTTTCTCCTCAGTTCTATTCTTCTCATCTTAATTATGAGGTTGGAACTGTTGCTTGCTTCCAAAGAGCAGCATTCAGAATATTAAGGGGTTTTTGTTATATACAAAAAGTTTTAATTTCTCTTACATTTTCGTACATGCTTTAGAAAGTCTTAAGTAATTAAGTTTTGGTTTTCAATATGTCTCTTGTACAAAAATTTAAATTATGAGTATGCTGATGTCTTAGGAATTCACAAAACTTAAAAAAACCATGTCCATACTGCATTCCAGAGCTCAGCACTCACGCTGGAAGAAAAGTCCCATTCTAAGCTCTACATTTTCTATCTTCACCAGGGATAGTCACATATTTTACTTGTACACCTTAGAACGAAAAGAAAATGAGGGGCTGGGGATTGAGCTTAGTGGTTAGAGTACTTGTCTAGCAAGCACAAGGCCCTGAGTTCAATCCCCAGTATTCCACCAAAAACAAAACAAAACAACAACAACAAAACCCAAAAACAACAAAAAAAGAAAAGAAAATGAGAATCTCCTATTGCTTACTGTTGTCAGGAGAAGCTGGGGGCTAGAGGGGTGCTGGACAGGGAGAGTGAAGAGTCAGAAATGGACTCCATCTAAGTGGGTGAGTCTTGGTCACTTCTGTGGGTTTAAATTGATTTGGTGATGAAGGAGCTCTGTGTGTTCTTTTCTCAAGGTCATAACCAGTTTGTAAAGCAAGGCTGAGCTTGGACGAGAACTCTGGAAAAAATTACCTCAGCCATCAATACCAAGACTGTCATCGTCAAATAATTCTCTTAACCTCTGCGTGCGGCGTGTGTGCATGTGTGTGAACCAGGAGAAAGGGCAGGAAAGATGAAGAGGTGAGAAGAAGGGGCGGTGAGGGAAGAGACAAGGCTGGGAACTGCCTGAAGAGCATGTGAGCTCATTCGTGGGCTGCAGAGAACTCCCGCCTTCTGTTTATATTGCTTTCCTGCAGGTCTCCCCTAGAGCCCCGCGACACATTGCCAGGCACTGACTTGAAATTCACTCTCTGGACACTGAACTAGACAAACCAGTATTTCACAGGATAGAGGAGAAGCCAGATCAGGTCCGAAGCAAAAAGAATTGCAAATGAAGGTTGTTCAGACCTGCGGCTATGATGCTCAGCAGCCCTTCACACCAGGCATCCTTCTCATCCTGAAGTCAGCCTCGCTCACTTTCCCCCGCCATGGGATTTTAACTCAACAAGAGGAAAGTACAGAGCAATGTCCTCCCCAGAGATAACAACAGCCTCGAACGCTAAGTGCTGACGCCTTCTGGGAACAGCTGCTATTACTTCCTTCTCCTAATAACCCAGACAATCCTGCTGTTGGTTTTCATTCACCTTTCAGAACTGGCTTCTACAGAATTAGCCTTAAAACTATTATGATACATAAATACAGGGCTACCGGAATCCCTACAAGGTTTCTAACCAACTCCTTCCTTGAAAGCAACTCAAAAATCTTCCACCGGGATGCTAATGGCTGAATCATCACTAAAATCGGAAGTACTACTTATCTGACTTTGAACAAGTAAATGTGCTCAAAATATATACGATTTTAAAATATGCAAAGACAGTGAATTTCCAAATACAGAAAGGATTATTTGCTGGGCGTGGTGTAGTCCCAGTGCTCTGGGAGATTTAGGTGAGAGGATCACAAGTTCAAGCCCAGCCTGGGCCATTTAGTGAGACTCTGTTTCAAAATAAAAAATTAAAAAAGGGCTGGAGATGTAGCTCAGTGCATACACACCTTGGTTTCAATTTCTGGCGCCACGAAACAAAGAAAGAATTATTTGGTACAGTGTTTGGCTGGCATACATAAGGTACAAATGGTGAAAGTACTATGTTCTGATCAACAATGTCATCAGCTATACACAGTTGAGTAGTGATAACGGTTTAGATCTAAAACATCCCCCAAAAGCCTCTTGTCTGGAGGTGGGGCCTGGGTGGAAGGGGCAGCCTGGAGGAGTACATCCTCATTCCACACTCCTCCCAGTCCTCCAAGCCGGCTCTCTGCCCTGCCCTTTATCTGAACCCACAACCCATGGACCGAAACTTCTGAAACCATGGGTTGAAATAAACTCCCTCTCCTTTAAGTTGCCTTATTTTGCCTTAAAGTATTTTGTCCCTGCAGCAGGACAATGACTAGCACTGGTGCACTGGTGAGCCGTGCACCCTCGTGGGCCTAGACCTTCCAGAGTGCTGCCGGCTATAGAGGGGTCTGGTTCTTAGAGTCAGGGTTAGTCCTACAGGGAGGGACAAACTGGCTGTCTAGAGGACACAGGCAGGTAATATGGAAGCAAAAGCAAGATAATAAACTGCCCATCTAGAAAAATAAAATGTTAAGAGGAATGGAAAAGGAGGCACAAGCTGCTATGTGAATACAAATGCCTATGAAAAGATGTGATATAGTCTTGAATCTTATAATCTAATTCAAAAGTGTCTGATTCAACACAACTGGCAAAACATCGTGGGACGAGAGGGCACTCTGTAAGGCAACAGAGCTGACTACATGCTTTACATGCATGTGCAGACAGACGTGGACGGGCAGGCACCAACCCTTCAGGACAGACACTACGCAGTGAGCCAGACTCGTGTGCTTGTGTCCAAAGCCACTCCTGCTCCAAGACGGCACCTAGATTAGAAGGGGGAAAGACCCTGTCGTTTTATACCACAGCTCCAGGGTTCCAGCGCACAGGCAGCTGCCACTCTAGTTTTTCATACTGATTTCTACTTGCTCGCCAGTTTTCACTTTGAAGTATTGGTGTGTCACAGGTGAGAATAGGGGTAGATGTGGCTCTCATGCAAAGAGTACAGGCTAAGGAGGAGGGAGAAATCCTGAAAGTATTTAACAGAAACCAGTATGAAAAACTAGAACGTCAGCTGCCTTGGTGGCTGCCAACATACTGAAGGTCTGGGAACTTCAATAACCGAACACAGGAGCAGACCACAAAACCATCTGTCAGTGGTGGGGATTTAATTTTCTTTCTTTCTTTTTTAATTTTCAAACTGTGTATCGGGCACAGAGGAGTGTAAACAAATTTTGAATATTCATTTTCAGGAAACAGAACTGCGGCAAGCCTGTGTGAATCCTTAATTTATTAAAAAAAAAAAACAAACAAAACAATTCAGGGTTTCAGGGCTTTTGCAGGGGGTGGTGCTTTAGACAGAAGTCCAGACTGGGCTTGAACTCATTATGTGGCCTAGTCTAGCTTCAAACTTGTGATCCTCCTGCCTCAGCCTCATGAGTACTGGGATTACAGGTAGGTACCACCATGCCTAGCTTGGGACAATTTGCTTTCCATTCACAAAAAGGACTTAAATTTTCACTGGATTCTCCAATTTTGGGTGTAGAAAACTGGGTTGTGGTCCTGCCCTGTAGGGTAATAAAGGTATTATTTGCAGGGGGAGGTGCTGGGGATTGAACCCAGGGCCTTCGCTCTGCCACTGAGCTAAATCCGCTACTCCTGTTTTTGTTTTTTGAGACAGGGTCTCGCTATATAGTTCAGGCTGGCCTTGAACTTACTATGTAGTCCACTGTGGCCTCAGATTCTTGGCAATCCTTATACTATTTCAAGAATACCTAATTTACAATAAAGGAAATTCCCTCCACTCCAGCCCCTTGCCTCATCGTACCAGGTGAATAAAGTACCCAAACTTAAAAGAATTTAAATCAAAGAAAAACAGCTATAAATTTTCCACACCCACCAAGATGGCGATGCAAGAGTCAGGGCTTTTCCTAATGTTGTCTGGGAATGCACCAGAAGGAAGCAAAGTTACCTTACCGACTAAAGGAACGAGGGGCTGGGATGGAGCTAGTAACAGAGTGCTTACTCAGCATGGCTGAGGCCCTGGGTTCCAACCCCAGCAACTGGAGAGGGGGTGGGGTTGGGTTGGGGGCAGTGTACATACAAATTAAGAATTGTAGTACAATGTGACAACAGTACTTAAGCCCCCCCACCATGTGAGACAAGGGCATTCCTGACCTATCAGATGTTAACATTTGACCTGAAGACTGTATGAAGTGAATTTACCAAATCTTGGCACCATATAACTCTTACAACGTCTGTAAGCATCAGACTGGCAGTGTCTGTGGAATGAAGGCAAGCCTGTGTTCCTCACGATGGCAGATCTGTAGCAGAGTTACGCAGAGAACCCAGAAGACCTCTGGCCAAGTTCAATTATCTGCACATCTGAGTATACTACTTTATTTCTCTAGATTTCAGTTAATTTGCTTTGAGTACATTTAGGGGCTTATTAATTGATGCATGTGCAACCATTTGTATCACAATTCTTCAAATTCAGTACCTACAGTTTCATACAGAGTCTTCACTTTACCCATCATTGCCAGGGATAAAAAAGCAGGGAAGAGATTTTTTTGGGATATTTTTGTCATTTTTTATTTGAATGCATGCTGCCTCAGATGTTGAGCTAAAAAGTCCAAAAAGCTTTCAAGGTAAGACTTTGTACATTGTACTGGGTCCCTGGCTTTTAGCCACTGGACAAGACTGGGAAGGAAGGCCACCTAGAGACTCCAGAGCTCTGACCTAGGAAGCAAAATTTTTGATCTGATGAAAATCACGTTAAAGTCAGTGATGTGCTACAATGAATCCTGGTAATGGATTACTGTTCACTATATAAGCGAAGATTTTTGTATTTCTTCATGAAAAGTTCCTTGTACAAGAAAAACCAAGGACATAAAATAACAACACTTCACAAAGAGATGCGATGAAAAAGAGGGTCTTTTCAACCTTTTCACAATGCAAGGAAGGCTAGTGTGAATAAACACCTTGTACAAATGCAGCCTCCTAGGACAGCCAAATCTGCTGTTAAAAGATAATTTAAGTAATTATTGTGCTAACAGTATGAGTATATTAAGCAAGAGGTAGATGATAGTGACCTAGCTTTATCAGTTTAGGAATCATGTACTTTACCACAACCATTTTAGACATGAGGCTGCTTCACATACCACTTCTGTCGATGTTTCTGCGTGCTCAGAAGTAACGTGTTCTTGAAGAGACGTCTCTGTGTAGCCCATTTTCCCACAGTAGGGACAAGTGAAAGACTGTGGCTGCTCTACAGAGAAGGCCTCCCCACCATAGTACAAATCTGGAAAAGAAAATAGAATCACATAGAGGAGTAATTATTATCATTGCCGAAGCAAGCATTATGATCAGTTTTTTAATACATAAAAATGTTCCATATGGTACAATAATGTAAAAAGAGTATACCTGAAACACCATATACTAGCCAGTAACCTACTATGTCAAGGAGTGCCTGGTACCTCTCTGTTTCCATCTGTAAGACCCTTATTTCCACAGGGTCCTGTGGTACTTCTAAAACTGCCACAAGGGAGCTCCTACAGCCTTGGGTGGGAACAGCCACCCACCCCTCCCCCCCGTTTCCAGGCTCCTGCAGAGGCCCACCGTTAAAGGTCTGATTCTTGCCCTGTGGTTCTGCTGAAGCTGGTGGACTTCTGAAGAGGTGGGGCCTGGTTGCAAGCAGCTCAGACCCTCGGGCATGCCCTGGAAGTGGGTATTGGGATCCTGGCTCCTTTTTCTCCCTGCTTCCCGCTGCCAAGAGGTACATGCTGCCACCGCAGCAGATCGTGCTGCTAAGGGCCCAAAGTAACAGTGCCAAGTGACCATGGACTGAAACCTGTAAAACTGTGAGCCAAAATAAATCTTGATTCCTTCTTTCTTTTGTGATACTGGAGATTGAATCCATACCAGGCAAGCACTCTACCAGTAGGTCACACCCCCAGCCCTTTTATTAAAAATTTGAGACAGACTCTCAATCGCCCAAGCTCACTTCAAACTTTCCATCCTCCTGTCTCAGCCTCCCAGGTAGCTGAGATTACAGGTCTACATCACCACATGTGGACCCTTTCCACCTTTTAAACTGATTATCTCAGATATTTTATCACGAAGACACAAAGTTGACTAATACGCTCCACTTCATTTAACTTTGAAACTATTCATTCCAAATTTGTATCTAACTTTTCTTCCTTATCTCTCTATATGCTGTGGCAACACTGATATCAACAGAAAGAACCAGTAGGGTGTACTATATATATAGGGGCACAAGTACTCAAAGGAAAAGGAAAGCTGTACGTGATTAACACGCCAACTCCCAGATGCAACTATTTGAGAGATGATCAAAAATATAGTGAATGCTTAACTTAAAAAAATATTTGAGAGCTGGCGATTTAGCTCAGTGGTTAGAGTGCCTGCCTTGTAAGCACAAGGCCCTGAGTTTGATCCCCAGCACCAAAAAGAAAAATCAGATTAAAAGGCACACTGCCATTAATTCTCCCAAGTTACTCTTCTCATGTCAGGTATACCTGCCCCCATCGTTCCTGGCAACGTCTTTTACCACAGTAAGTTGAAAAATAAAGAAATTAACATTCACCCTGTTTCTTGATCATGCCTTATACGTCTATTGAACAAATTATACTTAGAGCAGGAAGGACACTTGACATTCAGTTCTTGTGGATGCAAACTCAAATAGGGCACCACCGCAAGACACTTTACCCAAATGGGTTAGTGAGGAACTAACCAGAGTCGGTGGGAATAATCTGTTCACCTCATTAGTACACCCCAGGGAATGTCTATCTCTCTCCACTAGTAACACAAAAGAAAACCCAAAGTATGTTAAACTATTTCACTACAAGAACTATCTAATTCTTTAACATGAAACAAATGCTAAATTTAAGAGCATAATATTTCTTTCGTAAGAAAATGAGAGTGTCCATTAAATGACAGATTTGTCTATATTCTTTTTTGAGAGATTTAAACTAGCTTAAAAATAGCTGCACATGAGGTATATGTGTATTGACCAGTTATTATATGTATAAGACTTGCTAGGTAGATATGGGGTAACTGAGGATAAATACATTAAAAAAAAAAAAAGAAAAAGAGAAAAAAGAATAGTATTTCCTCACACAACAAAGAGTATACATAAAAAATCCATAATCACTATTCCTCTGGTAAAAGACTAACAACTGCTTTCCCCTTAATATCAAATACAAAAAAAAAAAAAAAAAAAGTATCTACTCCAGGCTATTTTCTTCAGAAACCTAACCAGAGTAAACGAAAGACATCCAGATGGAAAGGAAGAATTAAAATGAGCTCTACATATCTGTAGGTGACATGGCCTTATTATACAAAAAATCCTAAGCAATCTACTAAAAATCTACCCAAGCCAACAATTTCAGCAACACTGCAAGATACAAGATCTATATACAAAACTCAGCTGGGCATGGTAGCACATCCCTGCAATTCCAGCACTCAGGAGGCTGAGGCAGGAGGTCTGCTGAGTTCGAGGCCAGCCTAGGCTACGACATGTGTTCAAAGCCAGCCTGGACTACATGGTGAGACAATTTTAAAAAAATGAAAATAAACAAAAAAATCAACTGTTTTTCTATACACTTACAATAAAGCTAAGAATAAAAATTTTAAAACTGTTTATAATAGCAAAAAGAATAAAATATTAGGAATACATTTAATGAAAGAGACACGAAACTTATACTCTGATAACTTCAAATCTTTATCGAAAGAAATTAAAAATCTAAAAAATAAATGGAAATCTGATGGACCATCAGATTTAATATTAAGATTGGCAATACTCTCCAAGTCTTCAGCAACTCCATATGCAGAAATTAATTCTAACTGGATGAAAGATCTAAATGCAAGAGCTGAAACTATAAAGCTCTTAGGAGACATAGGTTTAAATCTTTGTGCCCTTAGATTTGGCAGTGGTTTTCTAGATATGACACCAAAAGCACTCAACAAATGAAAAAAAATAGATAAACTAGAAATAAAAACTTTTGTGCTCCAAAACACATGATACAGGAAATGAAAAGACAACAGAATGGGAGGAAATGTTTGCAAATCATTCACCTGTTCAGAAACATGTGTACAGAATATATAAAGAATTATTACAACTCCACAGTAAAGGCACATTATATAACTTGTTAAACAGGCAAAGGATGTGAAAAGATATTTCGTCAAAGAAGATACATGAATGGCCAATGAGCACAACAAAAGATGCTTATACCATTGACCATGAGAAAAATGCAAATCAAAACTACTTGAGATACAGTTCACACTCACAAGGCTAGCTATAATCAAAAAGACAAATAATAACCATGTTGGCTAGGTAGGAAATTATAACCTGAAACACTATGGGCTTTTTAGGCAGATGGACAGTGCCCTCTAAAAAAGTGATAAAGTGACCTGCCTTCTGATACACAGCACAAGAACTGGCGCCTGTGTGCTGGAGGAGCAAGAGGAGTCTAACTTTATTCTGTGCCTACTATGTCACACCTTGTCAGTCACGTGTATTCTGGGATGCCTTCCATAAAGAGTCAACAATGACTGATAGACTATGTGAATGTCAAAGTAAGGTTCATTTTCTTCTTATGAACTGGGCCTCCTGTGTGCTATGGAGGATGGTATTAGAAGACTTTTTCTTCACAGATACACACACAGAACTGTCAGTGATCGTCACTAACGCTGCCATTAATACTTACCGAAGTCTACCCTCGTCAATATGCACTGCATTGGGTGGTCAGTTGTGTGCCTTGTTGTTGTCGCACCACTTTCATAACAAGATGCACAAAGATCGTAGTCGTAGCAAATTAAACACTTGTATCTGCGACCTCGAAAATTTCCTTTTAAACATGCATCACAGCTGACACCTATAAAAAAAGAAATCTCTTTAATTAGCAGCTGTAAAAGGCCACTCTCCATTTCATTTGTATAAATCTTTAAGGGTTTCATTTACTCCTACACACCCTCTCCAAAATGACTAGAAACGACAAGCGACGCAGTGAGGAATTTCCACTCGGGTGGCGGATTCGCTGCTCGGGATGGTGGGTTTATACTCTGAAATGTTTGGTGAAATGTAAAAGTCCCTTGTGAAATGCCTTGATAAGTTAGAAGGAGGGCAGAAACCAAGAGAAAGAGGAACTAGTAACCGAAAGCACAAAGCGGGGCTTTCAGGCCAAGGGCACCTGGTACAGCAGGTAAAAATCTGAGTTTAGATCTCCACAGCACTGCAGGGCAAAGTGCAGGAAGCAAAGACCCTGAAATCCCCTGATGTGCGGCAAACCAGAATCCCGCCCAGAGATCGAAACACTGCCCGAGTGAAGCTCTCGCACTCCACCTGCAGGTGAAGGGTAGAGCGCAGAAAAATGACAAACTCCTCAACGGTCATAACCGCAAGCAGTCTATACAGGTTGATAGTGCAAATTCTACGAATACCTAAGAGCTTCTATGAACAAAAGTCAGAGAGAAAGAATGCCTTTTGTTGGGAACAGATATTTTAAAAACCACCGAAATACTATGTACAACGTCGTTTTTTTCTTTTTCTTTTTTCCTTATTTATGTTTTGGTTGAGACACGGTCTTGCTATGTATTCCAGGCTGGCCTCAAACTCACGATGTTCCTCCCGCCTCAGCCTCCCAAATGCTGGGATTACAGGCACGAACCACCATGCCTGACTTTGTTCATTTATTTTTATTACTATATGTCTGTAGTACATAACGTTTACATTCCTTGTGTGGAGTTGGTACATGTACGTAACACATCTTAATTCCTTTTTTTTTAAAATCTCCTTTATCTCCCCCCTCCATCTCTTGATTTCCTTCCTATTTGGAAAGATCTACCTCCCTACTACCTATTACCTCTTTCTCTGCTCTTTATTTATAATTTAGGTTTCTCACATAGGAGAAACCATGTGATAGTTAACCTGTGTGTCTGGTTTATTTCACTTAACACTACGGTCTTGAGGTACAACCATTTTCCTACAAATGACACAAATGTAGTACTCTAGTGTGTGTAAATACCAAGAAGTTTTTATGTGTATGTTTATAGCATTTTAGAGGGTGAAACCCCAGTGTGATAGCGTCAGACTGTTACCAAAGCTCAGGCATGCCTCCGACAAATACGACTTTTCTAAAAAGTATGCATCATGTGTGTTACACAATGATCTTCATACTGAGAGCTATACTACTAAAGTAACTTTATCATTACAAAGGCAGCTCCCAACAGGTGGCTCTGTGCATTTAGGCAGCTGAAAATTCACGCAACCTTCATGAGGACCTCAGATGAACACAAAACCAATTTTAAAAATGAACTATAGTGATGAAAAGCAGAAGTAGCCAAAATTATTTTGCTTAAAGAAGATAGTCAAAGGATGTTTTCGGAAGTGAAATTGCTAGAGGAACCTAAGTTTATAATGCTTCATAAATTTGGAGCATAAATCCGGATTGGAAAACTTCTCCCTTCTATTTGAGAACCACAGGGGCCGGATTTGGTGGCACACACCTATAATCCTAGCACTCAGGAGGCTAAGGAAGGAGGATCATGAGTTCAAACCATGCAAAAAAGCAGGTAATTTTAGGGACTTGTGTCTTTTTAAAAAGTACTTATTTTTAAACTGGATGTAGTGGTGCATGCCTGCAATCCCAGGACTCAGAAGGCTAAAAAGTAGGAGGATCCCCGAGAGTTCGAGGCCAGCATGTACTACATAGCAAGAGCCTGTCTCAAAAAAAGTACTTATTGTTAGAATTAGGAAGAGAACAACAAATCTACTAAATATACATTTTACTATTTAATTTTTAAAATCTATGTCATGTTTTGATGAGATCTCTGTATATGTAGGAAAAGACCTCAGCTAGGCATTGTGGTACACTCCAGCAATCCCAGCCACATGGGAAGCTGAGTCAGGAGGGTCCCAAGTTAGAGCTTAGCCCGTGCAAGACCTTGACTCAAAATAAAATTTAAAAAAGGATAGGGATGTAGCTCAGCACTCCCTGGGTTCAATAACAGTACCACGGAGGAGGGGAGGAAGTCCCACACATAGCTAAAGAGATTCAAGGAGCAGAGAAAGGAAAATGTTGCGGGTAACAGTCAGGAGAGAGAACAAGATCTAGAAGAGAACTAGGAGACACAGAACATTACAGGTGGGAAAACACAGGAAACTTAGTACACAGGTGTTACAATGTTTGCTCTTCACACAGTTTTCTTGTTTGAAACTGTGATACTTTCACCCAGCAATTTATAACAATCCTTTCTGGACTAGGAATCCGCTTTCTAGTTTTACTTTTTTTGGGGGGTGCGGGGACTGGGTCTTGCTATGTAGTTCAAGATGACCCTGATCTCCCCATGCAGCCCAGGCTGGCTTCCAACTTCCTATCCTCCTGCCTCAGCTCCCTGGGTACTGGAATTACAGGCATGCGCCACCACGCCCAGCTTTACTTAATTTTTTTTCCAGAAAAAAGTTCGAAAGTTTTGTGATATATGACAATAAGGAGCATCCATTCATCCTTTCTGAATTTATTAAATATCTACTACTTGCCAAGATGTAAGAATGAACAAAAACACTTGCTGGAGGGTTGTAGGAGTGTAGCTCAGTAGGAAAGCACTTGGTTAACAGGCAGGAGGCCCTAGGTTTAGCCCTCAGCATCACTAAAAACTAGAGGGGGAGGAAAGGCTAGAAAGAAAAAACTTTGCTGGAGATATGGCAGTGAATAAAAATTTTTGCCACACAGAGCTTACACCTTAGTAAACGGTATTAGCAGCAAGGTCCTTCATTAGTCATTAGATGCCAGGTGATTTACATATATTACTTTAACAGTCTTTACAAAGTCAGAGAGATAGGTGGAAAAGAGTGATAACACTTCTTTTGAAGTACAGCTGATTCGAACCAGTTCAAATTTGCCCAACGAAGCAAATGAAAAGAAAGGCTGGGTATTACTTTTAAGGAATTTCTTATATACTTTGTCAGAGAAGAAGGTTTAATCCATTTCTACGAGTTTTCCAAGTAGAGGAAGTCGGCCCACGTTGGAACAACTGCCTGACTTAGATCCGTCACTGCCTTAGTAACTCACAGTGGCCTTGCGTGTCGTAAGCGAGCTTCCCGAGTGTCTGGAGCTGTTTTCTGACTCAAAGTGAAGGACGAAGAGGAGCGTAGAGTGACTGGGACAGTGCGGGATTCAGTGAGTATCTGTTGGGTGAATGAAGTGAATGACAAGAGGACGCCTGTACATTAAAAAAAAAAAGAAAGAGAAAGAGAGGACACCTGCCTTGAGTAATCAAGCAGGAGCAAACCGACAAGGGCTGTGGGTGCAGCTCCGGGGTGGAGCGCTTGCCGAGCGCGCACAAGGACTTAGCTTCCATCTCCAGCACCACAAAAAAGGAGAGAGAAAAAGAGAAACAGAGAGAGAAGACAAAAAGGGAATAATGTGTATAACAGACATTCTGATATAAGAATGACTGAATGATGGAATTAGAGGGGGAAAAAAAGAAGGGACTGAACAGCGGGTACAGTACTGGTTTGGTGTGTGAGAAAAACAATGAAGTAGGGAAGAATGCTGTGCTGAGTCTTTCTAGGCGCCAGCCACCAGGAGGCAGCATCGGTCTAGGGACGCTTGGCTGCAAGCTGTTACGATGAAGTGAGTAGGATGGTTGGGAGACAAGTTTCTAACAAACCAGTCCTTGTTAACTGTAGTTTTTATAGTTACAAATAGGTAGTTTTCTCAGGGCTGGGCAGTAGCTCAGGGGTAGAATGTGAGCTTGCTGAACATGTGCAAGGCCCTGTAAAATCCACAAAAACACCTAACACATACACGTGCAACTTGCTTTAATTACTTTAAACAATGCATGTTGGACAAATCTAACAGGTAGGTCTGTGGACAGGGCAAGCGTGGTTTAGGCTCTAGCCAATCAGAAGAGCCTTTAGGAAAGGTGCTAATTTTTATGTAAATATCTAGGGACTACAATGAGTATTTTGTGGAAACTTGTAAAGGAGAATACTAGTAAAAACACATTAAATTTCAAGCTTGTGGTAGCAGTCTGAAAAAACACTTAAAAAGATGTAACAATGCACAGACGACTCCCTCTCAGATCATCTCTAACCAGCAATGTTCCCTCAACAACCAATTAGTGTTTATCAACCTTGATGCCACAGACCCCAGCTAATAACTCAGTCACTGGATTCTTGTTCTCTTACAGATGAATAAACTGAGGCACAAAGGCACACAGAGAGTAAGTGGAAAGCCAGTGGTTAAGGATGAAAAGTTACAGGGTGGGAGGGGGGAAGGGGACTCAAAAATGATCAAGATAGGACATACTGCTCCACATGTACCAATTCTGCAAATGAATTTAATTATGCAACACAGACTTATACCATTAAAAGAGTAATCAGTTATCTGCTGAAACATCTCTTTTGATAGCAACCTGCCTTTGTTTTAGAAGCGGATGCCTTCAGAGTTTCTTATTTTCTATTATTATTCCCTCAACTTCTTATATTCTGAAACCTTAATTCTACCAATTACATAACTTCTTTAGAATGGAACCCTGAGGCTGAACAGTTACTCCTCAAGCAAATGTTACAGAAACTTACTTTCAGAGGGTGATCATCAAACCCAGCTCTAACCCAAGTCACTACTTTGTCAGTTCTTAGAGTAGAATTTTCTTAACTTTTTGAAAATACATTCCCCTTACCAGCTAAGTGCTTCAAAGCCTTGCTATGTCCTTTAAAGCTTTCTGAACGAGAAACAGGTCACGTCTCACTGTAGAGAAATATTCAGCGTGATTCTCAACTACATAATTTATTTTTCACTTCTGTCTTTTCATTGTGACCAGAAATCTGGCTGGGCATAATGGCACACATCTGTAATCCCAAAACTCTGGGAGGCTGAGGCAGGAGGATCATAAATTTGAGTTTGGGTTGGGCAATTTAGCAACTTAGTGGGAAAATTTTCTCTCTAAGGGCTGGGCTGCACATGAAGCTCAGTGTGAAGGCCTTGGGTTCAATCTCCAGTAGCCACCCCCACAAAAGAACCACCAAGTATCTAGTATAAGTACATTTTCAGAAATGGGAATCGACAACCTATAGCATATAATATTACCACATGATGGAATGCTAGAACACTACACTCCAATGAACTAGACTTACACACAGCAATGTGTAAACCTTCACAAAAACAAGGTGTACTATATGGAAGCATTCATACAAGTTTTAATGCACAAATACTGAAAGATACATGGGAAGGAGACACACCAGCAACACAGAGTGATGACTCCTTTGAGGTAGTCAAAGGGAAGGAAATGGAACAGAATCAAGAAGGGGTACAGGCTGGGAGTACAACTGAGAGGTAAAGGTAACAAAGCAGAATCTTCTACTGTAAAGTCTGTTTCTTTCTTTTTTTGAGGGGGTTGCTGGGGATCGAACTCAGGGCCTTGTGCTTGCTAAGTGAGCACTCTACCACTTGAGCTAAATCCCCAACCCCGATTTCTTTCTATATATTTATGATGTTTCATTAAAAAAAGCCACCAAGGTAACCCCTCCCCCCAATTTCATCTCAGTATGGGCAGGACAGAAAGTGACTTTTGTCTTTGTGGTGCAAGACACTGAAGCCAGGTCTCACACACTGCTGGGGGTGTGAAGATGCCACGGGACTGGGTGACA
The DNA here is from genome assembly GCA_004026905.1 of Hystrix cristata. Classification (NCBI taxonomy): domain Eukaryota; kingdom Metazoa; phylum Chordata; class Mammalia; order Rodentia; family Hystricidae; genus Hystrix; species Hystrix cristata. The sequence goes on from PVJO010004762.1 coordinate 39,551, forward strand.
AGACCTCTTCCCCCGCGGTGCTGGGGACTGAACCTGGGGCCTCACACTTACTAAGAAGTGCTCTACCACTGAGCTACACCCCCAGTCAAGGATGGCTGGTTTTCTGCTGAGGTATAAATGACTAAATGAGTCAAACAGCTGACCGAGCAAATTCATAAAATAAAACTACTCTTGTTTTGGTCCCCAGAATTGGATTCTGTATCTCCTATTTGCCCATTCCTGTACCAGCACTGAGCTCCCAGCTCATGGTTTGTATCTGGAATGTGCCCAGAGACTCACGTGAAGGTCTGGTCCCCAGTGCGACTGTGCAGAAGTGTGGAGAAGTGACTGCACAGTGAGCACTCTGACCTCGCCAATGGCTCAATTCACTGGTGGCTTAATAACTTCATGGGATATCGGGAGACGCTGGAAACTAGCAGGCGGGGACTCAGTGGAGGAATCCGTCACTGGGGATGGGGACACCCTTCTGGGGCGTATCACACAACTGGCCCCTTCCTTTCGCTGTCTTCCTCTAAGCTGTTTTTCTCAGCTATTTCACCACAGTGACAAAACGCTGACTAATGACACAACAACTTAGAAGGCAGAGTGGAGAATGTCCGCAGGTCGGACTGAGGTCTAGGCCGGCGGTGGTGAACCTCCAGCATGTGTGCTGCGGGCCGTTTCTGTCGCTGAACGCTCTGAACGGTTTCCCATTGCTGGTGTAGGTACCGTTTAGAAGCACCTTCCCCTTGGACGCTTGGCCACAATCTACCGACAACATTAGGCAACTTCTGGTCCAGAGAAGGGGCTATACGTGTTTGTGAGAGCAGAAGGTAATTTCAAAAACATTTAAACCGTCTTGGAACTTCTTGGCCTGCTGGTAGAACAGTTTCGGGGGGGATGGTGTGACTGGCAATTGAACTCAGGGCTTGTGTTTGCTAGGCAAGCGCTCCACCACTGAGCTAAATCTCCAACCCCCGGTAGAACATTTTAAAACTGATTTTCTACAACTGTTTGAGGGGGGAAAAAAAATAAAAAGGAAGTGCAAAGCCTTAATGTACCACAAGATGTTTAAGTAGGGAGCAGAAAACAGTTTGCTTAATAGTCTTTGTTTAATGATATTCAAATTAGAAATGTGTGCATGTGTATTTGTGATCAAGTCTCAGGAGTGAGTAAGGCACATGGCAGCCTCTTCTACTGCGGCAGGAAAGGGTCAGTCCTGGACCCTACTAGGAGACGCTGTGAACTGACTTGTCTCAGCCTCACCCTGACAACTCTTCATATTGAGAAGCCCAAGTAGCTCCTCTTAAAAACTCTGACATACAATGCCAGTGCCTTTTGTTCCACGTTCCCTACAGAGAGCAGTTATTCTAAATCCAGTCTCAAAACCCACCTCGGACAAGTCAGTTACTTCTCTTTTCTAGGCAAATCAATTTAGAACCTAAGAAGCCCTCCCAAATCCTCCCTTCAGCTGCTACATTATTTTTCTTGTCTGTTCCAGTTCCATCACAGATTTCAAACTAAAGGGACCTAGAGCAGACATGAACTCTGGACAGGACTAGGGAAAATTAACATAAAGTACAGAATATGAAGAAGTTGCTTAACTGATCTGCATTTTCATCATCAAGTAAAAAGCAAGCAAGCAAAAAGGAGAAACAGTCTCTATCCTGTAGGGTTCTCACAGGCACACAGCACTCACTCATTTTCCCTTTCTTTGCAGGGACCTTGGCTGCTGTGAGTGCCTCTCAGCTACAAGCCCGCTGGTTCTATCTCTGCTCTGCTCTGCTCTTCTGGGTTCACATTCTGTCTCCTTCCTGGCTGCCCAGGGCCACTGAACAAGGCAGGGAGGGTTTGCAGTTGTAACAACTGGGGCAGGAGTTGTTACTGTAACCAGTGCCACGGCAGATGTTGCTAAACATCCTACCAACCATCTCCCTGGCCCAAAAGGTCAATGATCCCAAGTTTAAGAAACCACAGTCTGGTCTTACATTTGCCAGTGTAATGATTCAGACTCCCTTGCAGCTGTCTTCTGGATTATGCTGTGGCAATGGGTGGCCTAGAGGGACAGAGAAAGCCGGGAAGAGGTCAGCACCCCCCCAGCAGGAGAGGGGCTCCGGCTCCAGCCCCAGCTTCTCTGGTCCCCTCAGCATCGGCCAGCTGCAACCCACTTAGGCCAAGTACAACTGCCTAGAGATGGGCCAGATGAGATGGCCTCTAAACTCGTAAGTCCTAGTCACCCCAGCTTTCCTCTTTTACCAATGATGAAATGTTCTACATCTGTTCCATCCCATGTAGTAACAGCAATTAAAATGCTTGGCAGCTCAAGTGCTAACGCACTGGCAACAGGTGCACCAAGCAAGCACCCAGCTCTTAGCATCCAAACAACACCCTCCACGAGGAGGAACCAGCGCTCCCTGGAGAAATGGATGACCCCAGGGATTGGGGCACAGCAAGCACCCAAGCTTGAAATACCTACTTCTAGAATGAATGATCCAGAAATGATCCAGAAAGAATGAGGGGTCATGTTAAAAGGACATGGAAGGAACGTTTTCCACTGGCCAAACTGGACACAATCTGAGCATCAAAATACAGAAGTAACAGATTATAACTCACTGAGTAAAACAGGAATCCAGGAGTCCATACTGATATAAATAAATAAATAAACCAGGGAGAAGGAAACATGAAAAAAATCTTCCTTACAGTAGATAGAGTAACTAGAACTTAAGATTCCAACCCCTACTTCACAAGGATTAGAATTGTCTAGTATGGTAGCCACTTGCCAAGTGTGACTACTTAAATATAACTTGTTAAAATTAAATCAAATTTAAAGCTCACTTCTTCAATGATGCCAGCCACATTCTGAGCACCTGTGGGACTAGTGGGTACTCTGCCTGGTCAGGATATCCTGGACAATGGCACTGAGCTGGCAGCCATAAATACGCGAAGATACACTCTAGGAGTCCCAGGTAAGATCTTACCATGCTCTTTTTTGAAACTCTTAAAATTTTATAATGGAATAAAAAGAGAATTTCACAAGGACAAGGAGAATAAAAAACATCAACAAAATTTTAGAAGCCAGAAAACCCAAGTAACTGAATTAAGAGAATGGCAAGAGCTGATCTAGTATGGGCAAAAGGGTAAGGTAAGGTAAGAAACAATCTACACTGTAGACTAGACAGGATGTCTAGGACAGGCATCAGCAGGTACAACTAGGACTCCCGCCAAGTGCTGGAAGGCGGACAATGGGTAAACTCTCTAAGTTGCTTTTCCCAAATCCTACCCACTCTAAGTGGAAAGCAGTTTTTTTTTTTTTTTGGTGGTGGGGGTGGGGGTGCTGGGGATCAAACTCAGGGCCCTTTGCTTGCTAGGCAGGCACTCTACCACTGAGCTAAATCCCCAACCCCAGAAAGCAGTTTGTTCAGTAACAAGATTAAACATGGAGTTTATGACCAAGAGAACTCAAGGTACCACTGACAAAGGAATAAAGTGCATACTCTAGTGAAAACAGAGGGACTGGGTAACCAAGTAAGAAAAGGGAAAAAGAAGAAAGGGAAGAGGGATGGGAAGATGAGAATGAAAGGGAGAGACAGAAAACAGAACACAAGAGAGAAAAATATTGGAACACTAGTCTAAGTGTCAACACACTGAAAGTGAGAAAATGGAAGAAAATAACAACATAATTCAAGAAAACTTCCAGGAAGAGACTATGAGTCACTGGGCTGAAAATGCTGTCAGAGCATTCAATGCAAGGGATTAAAACAAGACCCGGTACTGGGCATGGCGCACACCTGCAATCCCAGCCACTCAGGAGGCTGAGTCAGGAAGATCATGAGTTCAAAGCCGGCTGGGTGACATAGGAAGTTCAAGGTCAGTTTGAACTACATACAGACCATGTCTCAAAAAAAAAAAAAAAAAAAAAAAAAAAAAAAAAAAAAAAAAAAAAAAAAAAAAAAAAAAAAAAAAAAAAAAAAAAAAAAAAAAAAAAAAAAAAAAAAAAAAAAAAAAAAAAAAAAAAAAAAACCAAAATAAACTTAAATTAAAAATTGAAAGGGGGGGCTGTCATACCAGTCATGACTCAGAAGAGCAGCATGAAAAGGAAGATTCTAGTTGCTTTCAGAGACAGACGAAGGAAAGTAGAAAGATCGAGAACCTTGTTTTCAACACAAAAGATAACTCATGAAAGCCATTGACACTCCAAACACTTTCCAAATGCAAATTCTACACCCAGGAAAGTTATCACTGAGCAGGGGAAGGAGAACAACATTTTGAGATGTGTTAACTCTGAGAAAAATTACTTCCCATGTACCCTTTCTCCAGAAACTACAGAAGCCTCATGCTACCAGGAGAGTGAGAGAGGAGTAAAAACCAGAAGGCAGGAGATGCAATCCGAAAGGAGCACGCGGGTCACCAGGAGACAGTGAGAGAGAAGCTGGGACCGCAGCGCGCCACACGGAGCAGCGACACCAGGAGTCCCGCCCACAGTGAGGGTGGCAGCATCCAGGTGCGGAGACCAGAGTTTTGCTTTATACTGTTTAGTTAATAAAGCAACAGAAAAGGATGCAAGTCACAAATGCGCAACTTGGCTTCCACAAAGTGAACACGTTCTCTCCAACTGCCCAGTAAACGAACACTACCCAGATCCTAACGGTCTCCCTGACAGCATTCCACTGACCCCCGAGTTGACCCCTGAACTTCGGAGTTCTGCCTGCTTTTCTGATATGCACGTACACACACACACAGACACACACAGACACACACACACACACACACACACACACACACACAGAAATGCCTCTCAACACCTGAGGCGCCTCTGGTCAGCTGGGTACACACAGAAAGGCCCGCATGACACTCTGCCTTCTGGTTTCAGTTTTCATACTGGGAACAAGTGTACTGTTCATGGTCTAGTCAGTGCTACATTCTTCACCATTAGTGCTGTTTGCTGATTTCATTACTTAAAATGGCCCCAAAGATAAGGCTCAAGTGCTGCCCGGGGCTCCCAAGCTGGATGAGCTTGGTTTGGGCCCAAGTTAGAGTGGTGTTGGCTGTGAGTTCAATGTCAGCGTATCAACAATATAAAAGTGTCTTTCAAGAGAAAGACACATACGACAAGGCTACATATGGATCTGTTGATGAAAAGGCTATCGCCAGAGGCTCACAGGGCTCTATCCATGTAACTCCTCTACAAGCAGAGACATGGTATATTTGCTAATTTAGTGTTTGTGTCAACTTTACAGAACACAACTACCACAAATAAAAAGAACTGGCTGCCCATGTACAACTGCACACGGCACTGTTCACTTCCCCTTCAGCCTGAGGGTGGAATGGGGCCTCAGCCAGCCTCGGCCAGCCTCAGCGTGCACTGACAAGAGTCCCTTCTCTGACCTCCAGGAGACAGGGCGGGCCAAGGACTGTTTGGCCAGGGAGCCGTCTGCGTTGCCGGCATCTGCGTTGCCTGCGTCTGGGCTGGAAACCCACCTTGATCCAGCAAGAGCCAAACCCCATGCCCTCCACAGTGGCCTGGATCTCCAAGATCCCCTCCTGACCTGGCCCAGTGTGGTCTCCAAGGGGCTTCTCCAGAGCTGCCCGGAGACCAAAGGCAAAGCTTGTCATTCCCTCTCCTGGGAGCTCCACGTCATGGTACAAACACACTTGCTCACACTGTGAGGCTCCACGTGTCCCACCCGAACAACACGAGGCTTAGGAAGAGTGTGTGGGGAGTAAAACTACAGAGAAACACAAGAGGATGAGGAAGACAAAGGGCCAGCTCGTGGTTACAAAGATGCTTGTGAAAGATTCTAGTTGTTAATTGGAGTAGTGGATGTTTACTCTATTTTTACTGAACACATACCTTTTATTTATTTATTTATTTATTTATTTTTTTGGTGGTGCCGGGGATCGAACTCAGGCCCTTGTGCTTACAAGGCAAGCACTCTAATCACTGAGCTAAATCCCCAGCCCTGAACACATACCTTTTAAATACTCTTCTGAGGCTGGGTGTGGTGGCACATGCCTATAATTCCCACACATGGGAGACTGAGGCAGGAGGATCACCTCAAGTTCCAGGCCAGCCTGGGCTACATAGTGAGTTTAAGACCAGCCTGAATTATATAGCGAGACCCTGCCTCCAAAAAATAAGTAAATACTCTTCTGAATACAGGACACATTTCTCATGCATACATGGAAACTCCATTCTCTCTTTTTTTTTTTTTGTGGTGCCGGGGATTGAACTCAGGGCCTTGTGCTTGCAAGGCAAGCACTCTAATCACTGGGAAACTCCATTCTCAAAGAAAAGGAATGGCTGAAGATACATCTTTAAATTGGCAAATATTAATTTGTTTAGAAAAAAAGACATAGGAGGAGGGAGTGAGGGGAGGGGAATGGGAAAAAAAGAAGCAACAAGGTATGTCGTGTACAGGTAAAAATCCCCTATGATGAATGTTATCACTATGTACATCTAAAATGTACCATTAAAATAAAATTTAAAAAAAAGAGAGAGAGATAAATGTCTTGGAAGAAAATGTGAGAGGGGTTGGGGATTTAGCTCAAGTGGTAGAGTGCTTGCCTGGCAAGCATGAGGACCTAAATTCAATCCCCAGCACGCCCTACTCCCTAAAAAAGAGGGTATTTTTACCTCTTGGTGGGCAAGGCTACTTGGCCTGCCTTCCTTCCTTTTGGGCTTTTGGAGACAGAGTCTAACTAGGTAGCTCAGTTTGGCCTCACACTTGCTATGAGCCCAGGCTGGCCTCATCTGGAGATGCTCCTGTGTGCTGAGATAGAGGTGTGTGCCCTCCACCCCCATAAAGTCCTTCTAAGCAATACCAGTAAACTGAAACTAAAATGAGAGGGAAAGCATTTTGTAAATTTGATATTAAATATAAAAAACTTTAATATTGATGAAAGTTTCCATAAACTAAGTTAAATGACAGCAGGGAGATTTGTAACATATACAAAAAAGAACTCTTAAAAATTAAGAAAAAGAAAAAGGCAACAGGAAAGGGCAAGAATCGAAAAATGTATCAGCCAGGCTGGGTGGTCCAGGTCTATACTCCCAGCTACTCAGGCTAAGGCAGGAGGATCAAGTTTGAAGCCAGCCTAGGAAACTTAATGAGACCCTGTCTTAAAATAAAAAGGGATGGGGATGTAGTTCAGTGATGCAGTGTTTGCCTAGCATGTGCGAGGCTTTGGGTTCCCCAGTACTGAAACAAACAAACAGAAAAATGGGAAATGACGAACAGCCAGGTATTACCAAAAAAAAAAAAAAAAAAAAAAAGCTATTCATTCAAATGAGAACGGGCGTGATCTGGGTGGTTTGGCTGTAGACTTCATTCCAATAACTCCTTAGGGTTAGGGATGTAGCTCAGTGCAAAGTACTTACATAGCATTACATAGCAGAGCAAGAGCCTGGTTTGATCTCCAGTACTGTAACACACACATGCACGCACATGCGTGTGCATGCACACATGCACACACACACAATATGAGCCTCCTTGGTAATAAATGAAGTATGCCTACTACCCTCCAAAATTTTCGACACGATTCATAAAAAGGTCAAATTTAACCATGGCTCATAAAAATCTCAAAGAAGGTTTATGTGTGAGCAGTTGAAAAAAAAAACTAAGAATTCTCTGAAGCAAAGCTGGCTTCCTTCTGGGTTAACACTGACCTTCTGCCTACCTGTGCCACCCAAAAAGTTCATTTTCTCTCACTCTCCAAGAGTTGTAGCTTAGGCACCACTCACAGTGGTCACAGAGAATTCAACACCACACACTAACACTTTTCAGCTTCCTTAGTTATATACTTGCTATATTCTTTCATTTGCCCAGTTATCTTGCAACGTAAGTTTCTGCACTTGACTCTCTTTTGCACTATGTTTTCCTTAGTGACTTAGAAAATTATGGAAAACATATTTATAGTTATCCATCAGTATCTGCGGGGGACTGGTTCCAGGACCACCCCTTGCCATCTTCAAATCCTCAGATGTTTGCTCCCTACATAAAGGGGCACAGAATTTGCATATAAACTATGCGCACCTTCCTGCATACTTTAAATCATGTTGAGTACTTAAAACCTTCACCCACAGTGTAAATGTTAATTGTTTAGGGAATGACTGGGACCGAGAGTCTAGTTCACTGGCAGAGCACTGCCCTAGCATGTGTGAAGCCCTGCAAAAATAAATTTTATAAATTTAAAAAATCTGTGCATGTCTGGGATAGACATACTCAAAACAAATTCGATCCACAGTTGGTTGAACTCAGGAATATGGACGGCCAACAACGGGGTTAGCTTGTACATAAAAGACAGTCAGGGTTGGGGGCTATAGCTCTGTCATAGAGCACATGCATATGGCCTGGATTCAACCCCAGTACCCCAAAATCAAACCAAAACAAAAAAGAAAACTGAAATACTGGACTATAAAAATTCAAAGAGAAACAAATGGGTATGCCAGAAGAAGAAAAAATTTAAAAGAGACTCATACAAAGTATTGCCTTTGGGTTAAACATCAATTCTTGTAAATTGTGGGTAAGTTAAAGGAGAACCTCTGTGTCAATACTGGTCCCAGACAAGATGCAGGTGCTAAAGCCAGCTACCAACCAAGCCGAGGCTACATTTACAAGCTATGCAACTGCCATTCTTCCACATTTTACTCTTGCCAGACTGTATGTAAAGAACTGTGTTCAGTTCTGTATCTTGTCTCAAATGGGAAACAAGTACAACATACCGACCGAATAACAAAGCATCCAGAAATCATGTCAAAAGAAATTACAAAGGGCAAAACAGGTTTAGCAGAAGAACTGGGAGGGGCCATACAGGTGTGACAACTCTGCCCCAGAGCAAGCACACACACACACAGTGCAAGAGAGCACTCTGGTCCCTGTAGCTACTGAATCCAAAACCAGAAGGCACCAAATGCAACATGGTATCCTAGATCGTGCAACAGAGAAGGGTATCAGTGGGGAAAGGGTGTGACCAGATCCCAGAGTTTAGTTAGTAATAATGTATTAGTAATTGTAACTAATTGTAATACTGTACTGTTAGTAATAATACTGGCTTTGTGTGTTAGGGTGCTGGGGGTTTCTTAGTTTTGACAAACGTGCAAGGTCATGTAAGATGTTAGGACTACGGGAGATCAAATGAGGAGTACCGTGTATGGAAAGTACTATCTTCGCCACTTTTGTAAACTGAAAATAATTCAAAAATAAAACATTTACTTGAGGGGGGTGCTGCTGGGGTTTGAACTCACAGCCTTATGCTTGCTAGGCAGGCTAACCACTGAGCTAAATCCCCAACCCCAAAGAGTCCATTTTTAAGAAAATAAGCAAATAGAACTGGGTATGGTAGCGTGTGCCTATAATCCCAGCGCTCAAGAGGCTGAGGCAGGAGAAATGCTGGGAGTTTGAGCCCAACATGGACTACATAGTGAGTTCAAGGCTAGCCTGAGCTACATAGCAAGACCCTGTCTCAAAAGAAAAGAAAGAAAAAAAAAGCCACTTGGTTCAAGGTATGATTCTCTTATATTGAAAGGCTCTGTCAACACATAGGTTACCAGAAATTAATTGGAAAAAAAAAGGTCTCATCATGCAGTTCAGGCTGGCCTTAAACTATGTGGCTCAGCCTTTGGCTGCTATTTTTTTGGCAGTCATAGTGGTTGGGGGTGTTACCAGTATTTGTTGGGAAAAGGGCCAAAGATGCTAGGCATCTTGAGATGCATAAGAGTGTCATGAACTGTCATGGTGATGCACACTTGTAATTCCTGTTACTTGGGAGGCTGATGCAGGAGGATCACAAGTTCAAGACCACCAACCTGGGCAATTTAGTAAGACCCTGCCTCTAAATAAAATAAAAAATAAACAACTAGACATGTAGCTCAGTACAGCTAGAAAGATGTGAAAGGAGGTGAGGTGGAGGGAGGGAAGGAACTAATTGTTCAGTATACCACAGTCTTTTCCAAGTCTCCTACTGGACATACAAGAAGGAAAAACAAAAAACAAAACAAAACAAAAAAACCCAACAAAACCTTTAAATTATCTAAGCATAATATTTAATTCCATTTCCCACACCAACATAGAACATTTACAGCATTGGTAAACACTTACTTTCCAAGTATGCTACCATGGTGGTTAATTTTAAGTGTTAATCTGTATTAAGGGACACCTAAAATACTGATAAAGTATTCTATCTGGTTCTATTGAAGAGGAGGTCTATGCTTGTGATGTTGTTGAGGTGCTGGGCCTCCTCACACAGGAAAGGCCTGCACTGCTGTGAGCTCCAGCCAGCCCCCACCAGGAGCTTCTGGGGGAAGCTGCTAGGGAGGCGGTGGATCGCGGTGGGTGGCACTACTCATCAGCCAGGGTTCTGAGTGGAATAAAAAGAGAAAGAGAAATGGACTTCCTCTCTTTCCTGTCCACAACTCCAGGCTCTTCAGCCTTGAAACTATGAAACCTGAACCACAGCCCATAACGTCCTCCCCACCCCGTTCTCAGACCTTAGCCCTCACACTGCAGCTGCAGGGTTCTGGGCTTCCCTGGCTCTGGGTCTTAGACTGGGTCACACTACCAGCATCCCTGGGTCACACTACCAGCATCCCTGGGTCTCCAGACCTGTGGTGGGTCTTCTCAGCCTCCATAATCACGTGAGCCAACTTCAATAAACCTCTCTCATATGTCTGTATAAACACAGCCTATTGGTTCTGTCTCTGAAGAACCCGGACTGATACAGCCACCAGGCACAAATTGAGAAGTTTCTTTTGCTTAGCTTAGAGCCTTACCAAAAACTGTTTAGCACTCCGAAAAGCCTGATGACAAAGCTGTTTGTAGTAGCTACAACATATCTGTATCAGTTATAGCTATACCTTCCAAATATGTAATGCAGACTCTGCTGAATAGATTTCCAAACATTAATTAAATTAGTAGTGACATATAACAGTTCTTGCTAAATTTTATTAACATTAAAAAATCTACAAAGTGATCCCATCACTAGAGAGCCTGAGGCAGGAGGATTCTGAGTTTGAGGCCACCCTAACATACATAGCAAGACCCTATCTCGAAAAAAATAAAATCAAACAAACAAAAAACACCCAACAACACCACCACCTCAAAATATTCACATTAATATCATCTTTCTTATATGCATTTTTGTGACACAATCAATAGAAATCTATGTTGTAAAAGTTATTAAACTTAATTATTTGGAGGGTGGTACTTTCTTTTTTAGTCTAATAATGTTCCCTAAACTCTACCACACAACTGTTACTATGTATTCTTCCAACCCACCATCTCCTATGCTCTGCCCATCCAAGAGGTTTTGAGCATTACAACTGCATGCAGACTGACAGCAGAGGGTCCTCCGGGTTTCTCGTGAGGTTTCCTTTGCTCGTGCCAGGTCATTTCACGAGGAATTATTCTGACACTTACAAATAAGGTCAAGTGCACTGATGACTATGTAATACTGTTTTTACTTCTTCATGCTGGCAGCCTGCAGCTTGTCTTACACTATCCCTACATATCATGTAATACTTCCCTTTCTTGTCACATACAAGTAACTCTTTTTGATTTATCCTAACAATTGCCATTCTAGTATCTACCCACATCTCTAACTCTTGCATTTTTCTGCACTTTTTAATAGGGTCTTTCTCATCTTATTTCTTTTAAATCCAAGAACTTATCAAAAATAAGATGCCAGCACTCAACTACTGAACTTTACTGTCTAAAGTAAAGAGCGGGGGTTTGATCCACAGCAACGTCAGCAAAACAAAGAAACAAACAAAGAAGTAAAGAGCATTGGGGATTTAGCTCAAGTGGTAGGGTGCTCACCTAGCAAGTGCAATGCAAGGCTCCAGTTTGGCCCCCAGCACCAAAAATCAATTAATTAATTAGTTAAGATTATTATTATTTTTTTTTTGTGTGTGTGTGTGCTGGGGATCAAACTCAGGGCCTTGTGCTTGTTGGGCAAGCACTCTAACCACTTAGCTAAATCCCCAGCCCCTGTTGTGGGGTTTTTTGTTTGTTTGTTAAGATTATTAACCTTATTTCAGTGTATGCAACAAATGTTAAAATATTTGTTATAAGAATAAATGAGGCCTGTAATCTCAGCTACTTGGGAAGATGAAGCAGGAAAATTGCAAGTTTGAGGTCAGCCTGGGCAATTTATCAACTCTGGCTAAAATGAAAAAGACTAGGGATGTACAGCCTAGCATGTGTGAGATCCTGGGTTCAATCCTCAGTTCTGCAAATAAATGAGGCACTGGCTTTAAAAGGAGTGAGAATCACTAGTTCAGTAGATTTCAGCTAGAATTTCTTTAAAAAATGGAGCAGAAATGAAAATTATCAGAGTACACTGCAAATGCTAGCATATTATTTCATGAAACTTATTTTCTTTGGGTGCTTTCTGGGTAGCACAAAATGTATTTTTCGCTATAATTCAAGATCGAGTGTGCCACTGTTAAAGTGATCCTCAAGCCCAGGTGTGGTGACACATGCCTGTAATCTCAGCACTCAGGAGGCTGAGGCAGGAGGATGGCTCCGAGTTCGAGGACAGCCTGGGCTACATAATAAGTTCAATGCCAGTCTGGACTACATAGCAAGATCCTGTCCCCAAAAACGGAGAGGCCTCAAGCCCAAGGCCTTTCAGCACTCATAGAGGAGGCACGCTAGCTGAACTCCCCGCTTCCTGCACAAAAACATCCTCTATGAGGGCTGTTTTACTCCATGAGCTACTTCCTACCCCCCCAATCTACAGTGTACCCTCCTTTTCTCTCTAAATTGGATGCGTGCACATTTTCCACTCACTACCTGTGTGCCTTCTGGAAGTCACTCCTTCAACTGCTTCAAAAACAAAACAAAACAAAGTTTCTTCTGTCTTAAAAGCAAACCAGAAAAATTAAGGGCATGAGGAAGTCCACAAAGCAGAAGAAAAGGCAAAGGGTATATGGTGTATCTACAGTAAAAATGAAAATATTTTAAGGGAGATATGATACCACATACAAGACAAATAAGAATACTTCCATAATATAAAAAGTTTTTTTAATATTCTTACAACCTGTACCAATCAGGAAGGAATGGACAACTCAATGGGGAGGTGTGAGTGCAACAAAAAAATTTTTTAAATGCAAACTAATTTGTATACCTATTACCCAGCCAGTTATTATCTTTTTAATTCTAATAATGCAAAGAGTCTCCTAGTGTTTTCTTAAAGTATAAAGTAATTTCAGCAAAAAGAAGATGACTTTCCTTCCTGTTTTCAAGTGTTTGCTTACACTGGTTATTCAATTTCACTTCTTACATCTGCCAGGCCAATGGTTCTCCCCTGTGGATGTTATTCCTTCCCAACAAGGATCACAGATATTTGGGTGTCACAGTGATTCTCATCTTGGCACTTGGGAATTCACTGCCCTGTAGTATAATGGACAATACTACATAATGAAGGAATGTCCCATCTTTCGTTATGACTTTCAAATGCTTCAACAGAAAAACCTGCTTATAATTTTTTGAATCTAGAAGCTAATTTAATTTTACATATAGATACTAAGTACTCCTGCATGATTTTAACCCACACTGAAATCACCAGTAATGTAACTGTTTGGAACATGATACCATCCATGTTGAAAAAGAAACAACATTGACCAAAATGCTGTTTGTGGTAATGTGACTTGCCAATACACATGTTTCTTAAACTAATTACTGATAAGCATTTATATCCCCCCCCTTTTTTTGGTGGGGGTGCGATGCTGGGGACAGAATGAAGGTCCATGCATATGCTAGGCAAGTGTCTACCACTGAGCTACATTTCCAGCTGAGTATTTTTATGTTGAAAGACAATGTCTTATTATACATCATTCCATTTTTTCCTTCACATTAGAACATCCTATTGATTTCTTGAAAGTATAAGAGTTCTTTCCAAATGAAATTCAATGATAAACAGAGAAAACAATAAGAACACCTTCAATCAGTGCAATAACGGACAAAGCAGCTCCTATCAGTGACCCCAGGGAGGGACAGCCTGACATCCAAACCCACTCAGACAAGCAAACACGATGGCCTCTCAGTGTGTTGTAAAATGTAAAATATTCGACACCTGGAAAATATTCTTACCAGATAAAAAAACAAAAACAAAAACCAACCTGACCCAAGCCCCTAGAAATAAATACCATTTAAAAGAACTGGGGAGGATGCCAGGTGACAGAAAATGGATCTCAGAAAGGTTATCCAGAATGTGGGAAATACTATCAAAGAAATTATCTAGTTTCTCAAAACAAATACACAGCATTTTTAAAGAGGGGAGAAAGACTGTAACATTAGTACACTTTTTTAAAAAAGTTTTTTTGTGGTGCTGGGGAGTAAACCTAGGCCTTGATGCCAGCACTCTGTAACTGAGCTACATCTCTAACCCATAAATCAAAATTCATTGTAAAGCACACCACCATATGGAATATCCAGACCTTGTCTGAACCTTAATTTCAACAAACTAAAACAACATTTCAGCTGTAATTCCAGCTACTTGCAAAGGCTGAGATGGGAGAATCATGAGTTCAAGGCTAGCCTGGGCCACAGAGCCACAGCCTGTATTTGGAAAAAAAAAAAAAAAAATTAAAATGTAAAATGACATCTGACAAATGGTAAAACCTAAAATGAACTTGGTATTACATAGCAGAGAATTACTAATAATTGTGTGAAGTGTGATAATATCATGGTTCTATACATATACGTAAAATTGTATGTGCAGTGTGTCCCTTTTCAGTTAAATACTCAATCACCTGTAAGTACAATGGTATGTGGAAATGGAATTTACTTTAAGATATTCAAGTCCAAAAAACTGAGAGGGAGAATTAATATAAAAATAGAAAAGGGGCTGGGAGTGTAGCTCAGCGGCAGAGCATTTACTTAGCACATGTGAGGCCCTGGGTAAGAACCCAGCCCTGGGGGAAAAAGGCAAAATGCTGATGTAACAAGACTGGTAACAGAGTGAGGGGGCATATTACGTATGAGTTAGTTTCAGTCCGTTAAAAAAATCTTAGAAAAGAAAGAGACACAGAATCATCCCAGTGTTCCTTTCTTCACTCCAGGATGACAATGACATGTGGGCCGACACGAGGACTGCTTATGCAGGAGTTCTTCTGACAGCACCACCGAATACAACTCTCTCATCCATGAGGAGGGAGAACCTGCTTGCCATACAGTGACAAAGGCTAGTGTCTGTGGCAATGCTTTGATGTACCAATTCATCAACCCAACTGTGCTGGTGAAGCCTAATTACAAACTTGACTGGCTTGGAACTCAACTGAGGGATCAGTAAAGGACCGTTCTGGGTCTTTCTGAGCTGGTCATGGAGGAATGACCTTGGGGGTCTATATATGGTCCCTCATCCCTTCCTCTTTGGCACTGTTCCTCTGCTCTGCTTCCAGGCTGTCATGAACTAATAAGCAGCTTTGCTCCGCCACACCCTCCTGCCTTGGAGCCAGCTAACCATGGACCAAGTTCTTTGTAACCGTGAGCCAAAGATACTTACAGGCCATTTCCTCCTTTAACTTGTGGGTGTCAGGTAGTTTGTCCCAGCAACAGGCAAGTTAATACATAAAATTGGTACTACACAGGGCATGGTGACCTGTATTCTCCGACTGCAAAGTTTGAGCCCAGCCTGGGCAACTCAGCCTGACCTCTCAAAAAACATAAATGAATAGTTAAAATAAAATGGACTGGGTATGTAGTTCAGTGCAAAAGCCCTGGGTCGATCCCCACTTACCCCCCCCCCCAGAAAAGCTGAGATGTGAGGTCATTGCTGTGACTATTCCTGACCATGTTTCAGAAACCTTTGGAACTGGTTTGCTGGAATTTACAAAGATTTGGAGATGAAGTCTAGAGAAACCCTGGAATGTAGTCAGCAACTGACGGGTGATTTTGGTTGGTGCTCAGAAGTCCAGAATGCTGATAGGAATATGGACAGTAAAAGGCCAAACTCATGAATTTTCAGACTGGGATTCTATTAGTCTAGAGGCTATGTGTGTAACATTTTGTCAAAGAACCTGTCTACATTTTGACCATGTCCCAAGACTTTAGGGCAGTGAACTAACTGATCTGGCAGAGGCAATTTCAAGTTAGCCTACTGTTCAAGCTGTGACACGGGTACTGCTGGCTTCTTTCAGCCAGAATTATAATGCTAACTGGGAGCAAAACAGCACAGTAGATGATTTTTTAAAAGGTTAAATTTTAGCTGTAAGGGAACTATATGTGAAACTGGGACCAGAGAAGGTATAGTTGCTGAAAAGAGTAGTGCCATTAAAACAAAACAAAAAGTATTCTGAAAGAGGACAAGAAAAAAGATGGTTTGAAGGCATCTCAGGAATCAAAGACCCCACTCACTGCAGACTTGAGGCTGCAAAAGTGTAAACCTCTCACTTGAGAAGAGAGCCTTCGTCCTCTGCTCTAGAAAGGCTGCCTAGGGAACTGGTTCCCTGGGATTCATTTCTCTGTACTCAGTCATCCAGGCAGAGGCCGTTGTAGCCATAATCTAAGTGGGCCTGGTTACTGCTACAGCTAGCAGCAGACAGACCGTGGTGTTGTCCGACAGTGCTAATTATTCAGCATAATTATTCAGCATAAGAATTGTGGGGTCATGGAAGATTCCATACAGGTTTCAAAAGAAGGCCTGGGAGGCCATACAATGTGCCCCTTAAAGTTAGATGCATGAAGCTGTGGGTGAAAAAGCCAAAGGTGCAGTGGAGACTCCAGAAGTTGAAGATGCCAGAGGCATGGAATGTCTGCCAAGAAAATCCAGGCAGTGAGAAAAGCCACCCCAAGAATGCCACATGGGCTGCAACCAGCAAGGCGAGGGGTGGGGCTGTCCAAGCCCTCTGGAACTCACATCTTACCAGCATGTGCTCAGGATGCCAGATGCGGAGCTACAGCATTTAATGTTTGCCCCGCTGGGCTGTGGTCTTGCTTTGGTCTGATTCTTTTCTATCTCCCTATTTCTCCCTTTCAAAATGAAAATGCTTACCCTGAACCATTTCATACTGGAAAGGACCACTGAAGGAACATGCATGACTGTCCCACCGGGCAGCTTCCACCAGTTGACGGGACAGTCATCCACGTACTACGGGTGGTTCAGAGCTGCCAGCCAGAGACACATTTGAATTATAGCCCCACTGTGAATATGTTAAGTAACCTGCTTTTTAAGTTTAACAGAGGTTCAGAGCTAAGTTGCCTTGAGTCTCAGAGGAGACCTGACTTGGGCTTCTGAAACTTTAAGGAAAGGATTACTGTGTTGTTGGTTGTACGTAGGATGGCTGTATCATGTTAGGTGGGATTATGAACTTGTTCTTGTCTTTATTTGGAGATTAGGCATATTAAGAAGATGTGTTTGGGTGTCAAGCCGACTGGGAGTAGAATGTTTAACAGTCAAACTTAACTGTCAACTTCATTGACTTGGAAGCCACCCGAGGCGGGGGGGTCCCCATTCCCCAGGTCACATACCATTACCAGTCCATGGCCTTTTAGGAGCTGAGCTGCACAGTAGAAGGTGAGCAGGGGGCAACCAAGTGAGGTTTCATCTGCATTTGCAGCCACAGTGCACTCCTCTGAATCATCCAGAAACCAACCAAACTCCAACCCCACAAACTGTTTTCCACAAAACTGGTCCATGGTGCCAAAGAGGTTGGATACCAATGGCCTACGGCAGTGGTGGTGAGCCTGTGGCACACATTCTGCAGCAGGTCATTTATATCACTGAAAGTTTTCAAAGGTCACCATCACTGGCCTAGTGGATTAGCAAAGCACACGTCTAAGTGTGTGTGGGTGAGTCATGGAGGCATGTCCTTGGGGTCCATATTTGGTCCTCTGCCCTTCCTCCCTAGCACTGTTCCCCTATTCTGCTTCCCAGCTGCCATGAACTAAGCAGCTTGTTCCACCGTACCCTTCCACCATGTTGTTTCTACATTAGAGCCAAGAGACCATGGGACTGAACCCTCTGAAACTGGGAGCCAAAGCCAAAAATAAATCACTTCCTTCTTTAAGTTGTTGGTGTCAGGTATTTGGTCCCAGTGACAGGAAAGGTGGCCAAAATGCCAGCCAAAAAAAGCCATAAACTTGGTGTGCTTAAGTCTTGGGTCCCAATCACCACTCTTTCATAGGCCCTTTCTTTAGCAAAACTTCTCTTCTGACCATTCACAAATTCACCCTTGTATTTTTCTAACTTAACTATGTTTGGTTGGTTGCTGTTTTGCAGTACTGTAATTGAACCCAGAGCCTTTGTACTATGCTATATCTCCTGCCCCTTTTATTTTTCATTTTGAGAAAAGGTCTCACTAAGTCGCTAAGTGGCCCAGGCTGGGCTCAAACTTGCAATCCTCCTGCCTTAGCCTCCTAGAGCACTGAGTTTACAGTTGTGTGCCACCATGCACAGCTCTCAGCTATGTTCCTATATGAGGTATAATTAAACGGTATGGTGAATGTTTAAATTTCTAAAAAAATTATTACAGTTAAAGACACACTGCTATTAAGTCCCCTCAAAATACTCTCCCTCACTTTGAATATATTAATTCCATCCTTCTTGCCACTTTCTGAAGCAGTTCTGGAAGTTCTCTTTTGTCACTGTCTTTAGTACTGCTGTTATGGCTGCCTCAATGTCTTGAATTGATTCAAACTGCTTACCTTTCACAGTCATTTTGACTTTAGGGAAGAGCCAGGGATTTGCACAGTGCCAGATAAAGCAAAAAAGGTACACTGTAATATTTTTTTTGACAAAATTGCTGTAAATGTAAACTGCTTCGGAAAATGGCAAGAATGATGGGATAAGTATATTCACAGCAGGAGTATTTTGAGGGATATTAATGGGAATATGTCCTCTACTTAAAAAAAGTAAAAATTCACCATATTTGCTGATCATGGCAGGTATATGAACTGGCCAGGAAAGTCTATCTGCTTCTACTCCATATAGGCAAATTCCTGCCCCACAAAGTTTGCTCAAACCCTCTTCTCAGTCCCCCGGCTTTCATGTGAATACACTCTGAACTCATACAATGTTAGAAAAGGAAGAGACTATTCATACCTCTCGCTGCACTATTATTTTAAACAGGTAAGCCTGTAGCATATGCTGTTTTCACACATCCTTCCCCACCAGAATGTAAATCCCTCCAGGGCAGGAACTGTATCTTATGTTATTAGCACTCAAAATTATATGTAAATTCACCACAAACAGTAAGTGTGTGAGGTAGTGCTACATATACTACTTAGGTTGAGTTATACATTCTACAATGTATATTGTAGTTTCAACCAAAAATGTCCTTCAAAAGGTCCACTTATTCAGAAGTGGGGCTTTTCAAAGGTGACTCGATTATGGGGACACAAACCCACAGGCGCTGGAGGTGCAGCCTGGCGGCACAGCCCAGAGGGCAGTCCCGCCTTCCCAGCCTTTCCTCTCCCTGGTGCTTCTTGCTGTCTGCTCCCCAGCCACCTGGAGGTGAGGGACCGTCCTCCAACACACCCCTCTACCATGTTTCTGCCTTGGAGCCAGCTAACCACAAACCGAAATCTCCTTCAACTTGTGTATGTTCACTATTCTGTCTTAGTGATGAAAAGCTGATTAATACCCCGTGTGTGATAAATATATACTATTTGTTAATTTAAAAATACATAAAAAGTTAAAAATTACACACAAAGTACTAAGGATGACAGCTAATTTCTGTATTCAAGATGGAAATGATAACTAGACATGGTGGCACATGACTGTAATCCCAACCCTCTGGGAAGCTGAGGCAGGAGGATTGCAAATTAGAGGCCAGCCTTGAACATAGTGAGACTGTCTCAAAACAAAACAAAATAATGAAAATGTTGAAGACCCTCACTAATTACAGCCAAAACAACGAGTGTTTACCATGTGCAACAAAACATAACCAGCCTCTGAGGTTGATAAGCACTGTGCCTATCTCATGAAATGCTGCACAGAAAGATAAATTACATACTCAGGGCCACAGTAAGTTAACTAAGCTGGCATTTGAACCAGGCAATCTAGCACCAAAGTTTCATTCCTAACTTTACTATTCAGCAACTGAGGACAACTTCACAATAAATGGGAAAACTTTATCCACTATAGAAGCCTCAGGGTCTCTCAGAACTAGTAAACTTTCTTTAAGCCAGGCATGGCGGCACATGCCTACAATCCAGTACTCTGAGAGGCTGAGGCAGGAGGGCTGCAAGTTCCTGCCAGCCTGAACAATCTAGCAAGACCTTGTCTCACAAAGGTGGTGGGGCGAGGCTCAGTGAGAAGGCCGTGGGTTCCACCCCCAGCACTGCAATCAATCAATCCTCTTTGAGCAGGTAGTTGTGGGTCTCGTATCCCAGCGGCACACACAACAGAAAATGGGCTGAAGAAAGTCACAGGATCTGGATTCTAGCTCCGACTTGGTTGCTAATTTGTGGTATGATCTTAAGTAGCATGTCTGACTCTGCCTTTCTAGACAACAGCTGGAGGAAGAGGTGGAAGTGGGCAAGCAGGTGGAGGCTGCTGTAAGGATTTCTTTCTTTCTGGACCAAAAGGTCTATTATTCCATCGTCTTGATTTTACTGGAGAGAAAAGGACTAAAATAAACAAATTCATTATCCAGGCGCCACACTGGCCTAATTCCCACAGTGAGATCTCCAGGCCTGGACCTGTTTAGCTGCAGCATCAGAAGAGAAGACACATCGAGCTTTTGACCTCTCGGCTCTTCCTGGCTCCTCCTCACCCACTACGGTGGGGAAAAGAGAAGGTTCAAGGCCACCACACTAAGTTACCTGATAAAAGGTTTGGGAAACTCACCACAATAAACCAGAGAGAAGATTCCTAACCAAAAACGCCCCAAAAACAAAAATCAAGATTCCTCACATTTCTGTTCCGCATGTATTTATTCATCTTCATTCAGCCAACCAAACCACTGTTTGTTCATCACCATGACCCTTGTATCTCCATTTGAATCTCTAATAGACATCTCAACAATTATAAAAATAACTCTTGACTTCCACCTCCAAAATGTTCTCCCTTCCTCCAGCCTTCCTCATCGCAGTCCACAGCCCTCTTTTCTCCCACCATCACCGCTCGTCCTTGGCTCCACCCTTTCTCCTGCCCTACTCAGGAAGTCCTGAGGCTCTGCCTCCCATATAAACCCAGGCTGGGCTGCGGGCGTGTCTCGGCGCTGAGCAGGTACCTCACAGTTGAGGACCTGGGCTCAAAGCCCAGCAGCTGCCCTGCTCTACAGGCCCAAGCTGACGGACACTTTATTGCTGATCTACTCAACTCTTCTGCAGCAATAAGGGGCACATCTTCCTTCTGGAAAATCACCTTCCCAACTTTCCAACACACACACTCATCTTGTCTTCCTCTTCCAGGTCCTCTCATCCCTGTCACACCTTTACCTTAATTTGAGCCACCTTCATCTTTGACCTAAAGCACCTTCCAAGCTGCCTTATGCTAACTTGGGGTTTTATACTGGAAGGCCCTGCTCCAATGTCACCTACCCTAAAGGCCTTTCTTTGCTATCCTTTTAGGAATAGCTACATAGACCACCCATCCACCTTCATGATAATTCAATCCTTTTTCTCTCACTCCACTTCATTTTCTTCAGAATACTTACCTGCATCTGAAATTATGTGTTTAATCTCAGCTAAGACGTATGCTCTGCAATAAGAAGAACACCCTCTTTTCTTTCATTGCTCTATCTTCGGTTCAATACGAGAGCCCAGCACAGTATATGTTGAATGAATGAATTTCCCTAGTATCTATTATGTGCCAAACCCCGGCCTGGATGCTAGAGCTACCTCTAGCTGCTGTCATCACTCCCTCCCCCCCACAGCCAAATCTTTGGATTGAGTCCCTAATTTCCCACGTGCATTCGGCTTTAGCACTTAACAAACGGGGCTCCAGCTTACTCCTTTAAAACTGCGCATTAACTTCCAATACCCTCCCCTCTCCAAAGCCCCAACCAATGAATATTTTATTCCTTATGTACTTGACTCTTTTGCAGCAGTATTCAGCACATCTTCCTTCTGGAAAACCACTTTTCCAAGCTTCAATACCAACACTCCCTCTGGGTTCTTCTACTCTCCAGACGATCCCATTCAGTGTCCTGCTCCTTCAACGTTACACGTTTAAAGGCTCAGCGACCAGTATAGCCGCTCAGGCCGTACTTCTCGCCAGCTCTGAACAATCAACTTTTACTACGGATTTGTCTTGCCCCAGATTTCAAGCTCACACACTCACCCCCCAATCTCTACAGATGTCTCAATCCCAACAGGCTAAAAACCAAAGTCATTCTCTTTTTCCTGCTTCCACTTGCACCTTTAAAGCACACTCTGGTCCTCTGCATGCATTTATATTAATGCACTGCCCAAATGATCAAGCCAGAAACTCAAGTTTTCTTAAACTTTCCCTTCTTGCACAATCCGTAAATCAATTGAGCTACAGCAATGATCTTGTAGTAACCTGCCTATCTCCTCTTGCTGTCTTCTTCCCTCCAAATCCATCCTCCACAGCTTATCTCTGTAAAATACAAAAATCATGTTACCTTCTGGCTCAAAATTTCCTAAAAATTCTCTTCCCACTGCTCTGCTCTCTTGACAGAGTTCACCTCCTGGCATTGGCCCCTCTTTCTACCCCACTGACGCTGCCTTCCCTTGTCCACTTGAGCCTGGAAATCTAACAGCTATTATTCTTTTGGGGAGTTATTGTCACTCACCTGACGCTGAGGCACCTTCAGTACCTGTCCTCTCTGCCTTCTAAGTTCTTTATAGTTCTTATCACACTGCATCATGATCTCCGTTCTCATGTTAGAAGGGTGGAACTCCCCAGAGTGCTGTACATCTACACACGGAGTATTCAATACATGTTTAGTAAACGAGAGGATTATCGTAGGGGACAGCAAATCACAGCCTAGAGGCCAAATCTGGCCCACCATCTGTCTTTGCACAGCCTGTTAGCTAGGAATGCTTTTTATATTTAAAATAACTGGGAAACCTTTTAAAAGAATAACACTTACAACTGGGAGTAGAGTTCAGGAGTAGAGCACTTGCCTAACATTCCCAGGGCACTGCACAGGTTAAGAAAAAAAAAATTAGTGGTGTTTGAAATTCAAATTTCAATGCCCATAAAGATTTACTGGCTCTCAGCTATATTCAGCTGTCTATATACAGCTTACTGCTGCTTTTCTTCTACAACCACAGAGTGAAGTGGTTGTAATTGAGACCATATGGCCTATGAATCCACATTTGCTATCTAGCCCTGTACAGAAAAAGTCTAGTGACCTCTGAGTCAAAATATAAATGAACATGGGCTCTGGTTTCTGAAAGAACTTGTTTCAAAATTCTGCCCTTCACACATTCTCCTTGTGTGACCTTGGACCAAAAACCCCTCAACTTCCTAACCTGTAACATAACATACACCTCACTGAGTTGTTTTGAAACTCTAGTGTGTCCTTTAATGGAGGTCCCTGCTGGAGGAAGGTGGTGCACAACACAGCTCAGTGCTGAGAACCAACCTGGGGCTGGGTTTGAATTCCAGCTCTATCACGTACAGTGTCACCCTGAGCAAGGCACTTAGCTTCAGTGCACTGGTTCCTCATCCATAAAACTGAGATCATAACAGATATTTTCAGGGGACTGTTGTGAGAATTCAATGAGTTGGCACATGTGAAATGCTGAGAACAGCGCCTGGCACACAACAGGCAAGGAGTATGCCCATTAACAGAGCAGATGCACGGCTAATCTCAGTCTCTGCCCTTCTGCCTCTGCATCTACTCCACCTTCCACCCCATTCCCAAGAAGCCTACATTTTAAGGAGAAGATGAGCAAGTAACTCAAGACTTGAACAAGTGCTACACAAAAAGGTTTCTAAGTTGTGGTGGACCAACTGTGGTCAACCTGTGCAGGAACGCCCAGCTGGACTGAGTTGGTGTGGTTCTGGGCGTTGAGGATTGTTGCTGACACAACATAAAGGAGAACGGGAGCAGAAGATAGCAGCCGGCTGTTTCCCATAAGTTCTGTTGTGGCTGGTTCTCCAGGAGGGAACTTCACCGTTCTCGTTGCACGAGGAGCTTGGGGCCTTGCCTTTGTCGGGGATGGCTGCTGTCACTTCAGGGGAGCTCTGATCTTCATTTCTACTGCAAGGATCATATCCTGGTTCCCATATAGATTTCTTCAGCCACTTAGTGCAGACACGGACGTACACAGGACAGTGCTGCGGGCTCCCAGCCCTTGATTGGATCCTTCAGGTATCCGGTGCATAGATAGACTTTCGGCACTCTTCCTGCAATTGGCTTGTGTGTAAATGTTTTAACTTGTATTTGTCCTGTATTTAATATGCTCTCTTGCAAACCACTTACTCTATAAAAGTAACTAATACACAAGTCAATGCCCTCTGGTTCTCTTCTTAGCTCTCTAATTTCTCCTACCCTGATGCCTTCTGTCCCCTGCTTCCAAATATGAACTCATTCCTCCCTCCTTTAGCAGTGGCCAATCCCCAGGTTTCAGTGGGGGGAGAGGTAGGCTGGCTCCTGTCTCAGCCTCCCAAAGTAAAATGCTTATCTCTAACCCTGATTTTTCTCCTAAGTCCCACTGTGATACTGCCCCGACTTCTGATTTCTTTCTGATGGACTACCATCACCTTAAATTCTAAATGTTAAAAGCTGAAAACCATTCTTTTTCCTGTCGCTTCTGATCTTGCAATTTACTAAGAGAATCTGCTATTTTCCAGCAACCTGGCTTGCTTTTCTATAATTGTATTTCATCCTGCTTCTTTTGCAATGAGACTTTACCCTAAGTCATCCTTTTTCCTTTCTGTTTCTACTGCTACTGACTGAATCAGATCTTTTTATTTCGAGCTCATTTCAGCCAAAGGCCTCTAACCAGTCTCCCAATCCCAGGCACTAATCTACCTGCCCATCACACACTACCACACTAACTTCTACAACACACTGCTCTCCTTCCTCTGGTTAAAACTTTTTTAAAAAGACGTTCACAACAGGGCCATAATCGTATGCCTCGCTGCCCAGCAACTCTGATTAAATGAAATAAATACAATAACTTTTAATTGATATGAATGGTATTAATATTTATATCTGGGCAGTAATTATTCAGATTCAAGCAACTAGATTTGGTCCATTTTTTATTAATTTTACTGGTTAAAAAAAGGGATAAAGGTGATTAGGTTTGTTTGTACCACCAGTGGTACAAGCTGCCCGCCCAATGGGACAGTCATGAGTGTCCTCTTAGTGTTCACGCTACTGGGAACGTGTCAGTGAACGCAGGGCCTTGTGCGTGCTAGGCAAGCACTTTACCACAGAGCTACATGCTGAGGCCTCTGCCTGTAGCTTTTGATGCACTGCACTTCTTGCATCCTACCACCTGTATGGAACAAAACCAACACTGATCATAGCATGGCAATTGCAGACCTTCACTTATCTACCTGGCTCCAACCTCCATTTCTAATCTTGTCTCCCATGATAAAAACGCCATCTCCTTTCATTTATGCCATACTTTAGCTTAGAAAGCCTTACATGCACTGGCATTTCACTGCCACCACAGCCCTCAGACAGAGGCTAAAGAGGCATTAGAAGCCTTCTCTTACAATGAGAAAACAAACTTCTGGCACTAAACCGGAAGTCAGAACAAATGAGTCCTTGTCCCGCCCCCCACGGGAACCTCAGGCAAGCGGGTCAGCATAACACACCTCACTCCTTCCACTCACACACAGGAGTCTTCTGTTTCAGGAACTAACCTTCCCACTCGCCCGCGCCCTCTCTGCAGCACACCTCATGTTTTCTTAGCTCTGTACTTCACCTCCTGCAATGCTCTCACTTGGCAGACACCCGACTCTTCCCATGAAAATGCAGTATTTCTGGGCTGTGGTACAGCTTGGTGGCAGGCTGCTTATCTAGCATGTGTGAGGTCCTAGGTTCGAGCACAAGCATGGCAAAAATAATTTAAAAAGACAAAACCCCAAAAACCAGTATTTCTTCAAGTCTTAAATTTAAAGATATCTTTTTCAAAATAACTTCTTTGACAAACAACACCTCATTCCACTTGCTAACACTACAGAATTTGTAGTAATTTTCATTTGACACTTTTTATTATCTCAGTCACACTACAGCTATTTAATTTTACATACTTGTACTTTTCTGCTGCAGCCATACCATATACCCCTTCAAGAAGAAGAAATTTCAAGGTAACTCTCAGGACCAATAACAATACTTTGCACTAAGAACTCAAAGTTGTGGACTAAACAACTCAGGCCAGTGTTTTTCAAATAGCAGGCCACAACCTGGAAATAGAATGTGAAATCCAACTAGACCCAGCGTTTTCGGTTTAGCGAAACAGAACAGAAAACACAGTACCTTTTTCAAAGTAAAGGTAAGTACTATTTTGCAAAACGCTCATTTCAGTAAATATGTATGTGATGACTAAACAATAATATACAATATATTTCTTGCTATGTGTTCTACTTTTAAGCTTGAAAGCTGCTGACACACATAACCTGATTTCTAGGCTCAAGGCTTTTACATTCAAAGGAGATGTGTTCATAGCAAACCCCTCACCCACCAGGAAACACCTGAATATGTGGGCACCAAAGAGGATAAAATTTAAGTGAATGTGTGGCAATTTGTAAAGAAGCGTTCTTAGAGATGCTTAGAAAACAATGATGTTACTTTTTGGCCTCTGCCATCTGTTTTTTTAAAACCTCACTGCAGACACAAGGAGGGTGAGCAGGCTCTGGCCCTGACTATGCTACGTGCATTTCCCACCCCTTCCTACCTCAATCACTGCCCTCCAGCCACCCGCCTCTCTGTTGTTTCAAGAACATCCTACCTCCTCTGCACTTGCTGTACCCTTCCTCTTTTAAATATCCTCACTTAATTCAGGTTTTTCTTTTAAAGTTCCACCTTCAGACAGGCTCTTCCAGACCACCCTACCTTAAGGAGCCCCCACTCTCTAATTCCTTAACTTGTTTTATGGGGTTTCCTAACACTTGTCCTATGGCCTATTCCAGGGTTCTACAAACTTTTCCTGTAAAGAACCAAACAATAAATATTTTCAACTCAACTCTGCCATTGTAGTACAAAAAGAAGCTTAGATAACACACAAATAAGCAGATATGGCTGTGTTCCAGTAAAAACTTATTTACAAAAACAGAAGCAGGCTACATTTGGCCCATGGATTGTAGTTCG
This sequence comes from Hystrix cristata, assembly GCA_004026905.1. Lineage (NCBI taxonomy): Eukaryota > Metazoa > Chordata > Mammalia > Rodentia > Hystricidae > Hystrix > Hystrix cristata. The sequence goes on from PVJO010004762.1 coordinate 66,714, forward strand.
CCAATCCCCAGTATATCCCTTTAATACAGTCTGAGTGTCAAAGAGCTGCTTTCTATTTGGTTTACTGTTGCAGAACAGTGCCCAACCTCAAATATGCATTCAGAGAGAGAGAGAGAGAGAGAGGGGGGGGGAGGGAGGGAGGGAGAGAGGGAGGGAGAGGGAGGGAGAGAGGGAGAGAGAGAGAGAGTGTGAGTGTGTAGTGAATAAACAGTGTCAGACAAGAGTGAGTAGGAGTTGGGGATTTAGCTCAAGTGGTACAGGGCTTGCCTAGCAAGTACAAGGCCCTGAGTCTGATCCCCAGCACCCAAAAAGACTGGGTAGCTGCACACCTTCCACCTCCTCAGGTGACTATCACGGTTAAGTCAAGAAGAGTAAGTAAGGCCAAGAAGAGCAGTTCCATACCCAACTGATAAATGGTCCTCTGATTATTGTGTGCCCGCTCCCAGCAATAACTATCTCACATATAAATGCCTTTGGTCTTGTCTGGGTCCAGGTCGAAGCTTCTTAAAACAACAATCTGTGGGGCCTACTCCAAGAATTCTGACTCAGTGGACCTAGGGTGGGTCAAAGAATCTGAATTGCTAGCAAGTTCCAAGTGATGCTAAATACTACTGGTTCTGGGCACCATGCTTAGAGAACCATGGGGCAAGAGCACCCAACTAGAGCTCTAGTATTCTCATTCTATTAAAAAAAAAAGCAAAAAGTTATTGATGTTTCAGTAATTTGGCTAGTGGGGGAATAGTAAAGAATAGAACCATAAAACTGACCTCTCAGTGGAACTGTTGCTTCAGTAAAATGGAGGCAGAAAAACACTAAACCTTTAATTTTAACAGACTATATTCTAAATCTAGTTTTAACTGGCTAAAACAAATAGGTAAAAGAGAGAAACCACCAGTGGGTGAGTAACCTGATAGTGGCCTAAGTATTAGCTCCAAATTATACCCTGAAAATTATACCCGAGGCTAAGGTAGGAGGATGGCTTCTGGACCCCACCTCAAAAAGTAAAATAAAGGAGCAGCATCATCTGCTTTTCTATTGCTACATGTTAAGAGTCTTTTCAGGATGGATACTAGAGATCAAGTCTCGTGGCAATAAATTACCAAGCCTAGATTTATCCAAGTAGTAAAATTCTATCTGCACCAGAAACAACTTACAACTATCCTCCAAATTCACCATACCAGAACTTGCAAGGGGCCAGTACAAACTGTTCTACAAACTGTACACTTCTCAGAGCAGAGAACTTTAAAACACTACCACAAACTCACATTATAGTCGTTCTGAAGCCCCAGCTTTCCAACCTGAATGGCCCACAAAAGGTTTATTAAAATGTATGCGCAGTAGCTGCTTTTTATAAAGTGAGTTTCTACTCTGATGGTTATATTTTGTTAAAGTAGGTTAAAAAACAATTTCAAGTGAAAGAGAAATGCAAAACCTAGGTTCTTAGGGCAGAAACTGAAGAAGTAGAAACCCAGAATACAAAATAAGTGGCTCAATAAATAGAAGCGAATCCTGTACAAAAATGTACCTACAAAGAGGCAGTGTATGATGAAAAGATAAAATAGCACATTCTCAGTACACAAACCTCAAGCTATTTCTCTGCTAAGACCAGGTATTTTTGATGAAAATGTAGCATGCAAATTAAAATATACTGAGTATAAAATTTAAGACTTCATTTTTTGGGGGGGTACTGGCAATCAAACTCAGGGTCTTGCAGTTGCTAGGCAAGCGCTCTACCACTTGAGCTAAATCCCCAGCCCTAAGACTTCATTTTAAAAAGGTAAAAATATCTCATTAACAATTCTTGTGTTACACATTGAAATATTGTGTTTTGGATACAGTGGATTAAGTCGTTAAAATTAATTTTACCTCCTTGTAAAATTTTTAAAATGTAGCCACCATAGAATTTAAACTTTAGGGGGCTGGGGATTTAGCTTAGTGGTTAGAGCGCCCCGAGTTTGATCCCTAGCACAAAAAAAAAAAAAAAAAAAAAAAAAGAATTTAAAATTTGGATGTCAGGCGTGGTGGCACATGCCCATAATCCCAGTACTTGTGAGGCTGAGGCAGGAGGATCACTGTGAATTTGATGCCAGCCTGGGCTACATAGTGAGCCTGAACTGGTTCGAAGCCAATATGAACTACATAATGAGACCCTGTCTCAAAAAAAAAAAAAAATTCTATTAGAAAACAATGTTTACCCCAATTCTCTGAGTAGTTTTGGGGCACTTCTGCAACAACTTCTTCTTACATAATCGCTGCTGCTTCCTTTAAATGTCTTTAACTCCTAATTCAGAAAGCTTCCCATTTGTTTGCACTGTCAAATCTCTACAACCACAGAAGGCACCAAAGGGGAATACCGGTGGATCAAGGATAAAAAGTGGGCGCACAACCTACCCGGAACTGTTGGTTACAGCAACATTAGGACTTCACAAAACCATTTTTATTTCCCCCAACTGTCTTAGGGATTGAACCCAGGGCCCTCACAATGCCCTTTTTTATTTTTTTAAGACAGAGTCTCACTAAGTTGCCCAGGCTGGGCTCAAACTTGTGATCTTCCTGCCTCAGCCTCCCAAGAGTGCTAGGATTACAAGTGTGAGCCATCATGTCTGGCAAAACTACCCATTTAACACAAAAATTAAATATTTAATCCCTTGAGCTTCTTTCTTTTTTTTTTTTTTTTTTGCTAAACATCAAAAAATAATTACAAACCCATGAGGAACAATCTATTTGACAATACTGTTTTTTTTTGGGGGGGGTGCTGGGATCTAACTTGTGCTCTACCACTTGAGCTAAATCCCCAAGGCCCTTGACAATACTTTAACACACAGATGTGTACTGAGACTTCAGTAGGGCACCGTAGTTTAAGAACAATATTGTAAAACAAAGAAATGTAGTGCCGAGCAGAATGAAAATTGTGAAACATAAATGAAAATAAGCTTAAGGGAGGGGGCTGCAAATATTTCCAAAACATTTAAATACTAACATGATTTAACGACCCTGTCATAAAACATAAACTTCAAGGACTAATTCCAGCACACTGAAAACAAGCCATGGCCCAGGCAAGGGAAAAGCATTTAATTTCCAAACACGTGTTTCAAACCCACCGCACACTACTCTCCTCCAGCAAGGGGTCAACCACCTGTGGCGAGAGCTGGAGATGACTGAGAGTGGTACTAGAGCGAGCGGCCCATAAATATTCACTGAGCAGATGACTGAACGAACCAGAAAGTGCAAGACGACAGTGCGCTGAACCTGCAGAGCCTGTGGCTAGTTAACCCTGAAGCACAGCCACAAGCAGACAACCCTGCCTGGACTCATCTGTTCCGGCAGTCAACTCCCAAAGTTCTGCTCTGTGGAGCCTGCGATTCCTCTCACTTCTGTGGAAGTTCCAAGTCCTGCTCACAACCTCCTCCCTGTTAACCAGCTTTCCCGGATAAAAACAGGAGAGCATTTTCCAGTCTCGTCATCTTCTAGACAAGTATTAACGTACCTAACCATCACCCAGAAAGGTGCCCAGGGCCTCCCATAACCAGACCCGCCTGCAGTAGAAAGGTATAAAGGTGACCTTCAGGTACATGTAGCTGAAGGAGGCCCGTGAGTAAACAGTTACTGCACAAAACTCCTGGAGAATAAGGCCACAGTGCCACTGCAGGGACCCCTACTTTTACTAGAGGGAAAGACAGTGACGGTCTTAAAGGAACAATAAAAGAAATCAAAGTTATAACCAAAAAATGAATAATGATCGAATACACCTGTAACTGTTTTGCTAGCTCATCAACTGAGCACGTAAAAAGTGATGAATGGAAACCATCCTCCCATAGACTGCCGTGCGTGCCACCGGCACCAAGCACCGGAAAGGAAAAACTCCATACAATTCAGCACAAGATGACGCGCAGCTGCGTTAGTCATGGTGTCAAGAGGCTTCACTCGCTTGCTGTTTTGTCCCTCCTGACTGAAGGTGACACAACTGACCCATTCTAGTGACCCCACTTTTTCTGCTTTCCTTTTTTTCCCTAGTAGCAGGGGTGGATATGCTGGGATCCACCTATACTTTCTCCCCAGTACTCCTTGTGGCCGCTGGCAGTTTGCTGGACTGCTGGTTGGCACTATGGCCGTAGAAGACATGAAACCAGACGACTGTGCATGTGGACTACAGACCTACAACTCTGCTCTGCTACAATTCAGAAAGACAACGGCCAAAAGCAACCTGCAGGCAGAAACAGCAATTAATAAGCACTGGGAGGGCCTCAAGGGCGTGTGGAAGGGGCCTAACAAAGCAATCCATCTTCTGCTCATCTCACTGGACACTGAGTTTATGCCTCCCAGTACCTAGCTCTCAGGACATTCCATCAGGCAAAAGAGCCAGTTTTCTGTTTCCAACACTAGCTGGTGATCCTTTCCAAGCTTCAAGCCCGCCTTGCCTTGTCTTTCTGTTACCAACACCTGCATGGCCTCCTGTCCTAACCACTCGCTTCCTTCCCATGTAACTGAGGTAATATGTTCCCCTAGGAAACTGTCTTATTCTAGATCTCTAACACAAATCAGGATGCAACTAATATATAAAAAATATCATGTTCAAAAAGTATTGTGATCTAGCCAGGCATGATGGTACATGCCTGCAATTCCAGTACTCCGGAGGCTGAGGCAGAAGGACTGCCACAAATTTGAGGTCAGCCCGGACTACCCAGTAAGTTCAAGCAGCCTGGACTAAATAGCGAGACCCTGACTCAAAAAAAAAAAAAAAAAAAAAAAAAAAAGGCGTGAGCTACATACCTCTTAAGAGCTCTTTCCTCAACTTTAATGAATAACTTCAGTGATTAAAAAAATCCTATCATTTTACAGCACTGAAGGCATGGTCCTTAGTACAACATTAAAATTAATACATCATCTTTTGTAACAGATTTTTATTATAAACAGCATTCAACTTTTACAAAGTATAGAAAATATTTCCTTTGAATCCACATTCACAAAGTAGCCACACAGCAATATTTATAATGTAATAAACTATTTCTGAGGTAATTTAATGATACCTTAACTTTGACGAAATAAAACTTTGGGATTCTGGTGCAGTGGCACACCCTGTTATCTCAAACTCTCTTACAGGCTGAGGAAGGATTGCAAATTCAAGCACAGTCTGGGCAATTTACTGTGACTGTCTCTCTCTCTATATATATATACATATAAAAAGGAGGGGGTTTGTGGATGTAGTTCAGTGTGAAGGCCCTGGATTCAAACATTGGTAATGAAAAACGAAAAACAAAATAAAACAAAACTTTTGGAACCTCTAGTTTTAAAAATAAGCAAAAACCAAGGCTGGAGGGGTAGCTCAGTGGTAGAGAGTTTTCCTAGCATATGTGAGGCTCTGGATTTGATCCCTAGCACTGTGTCAAAAACTAAACCAAAACCAACAAAACCAACCAACCAGCAACCAAAAAGACCTGGGAAAAATGAATATGGCAGATATTGTAAAGCTCATGCTTTAAAAATTAAGTCATGATTCATAATGCATGGATTTCTTTGTTAAAGGTTGCAAGCCTTTTAAACATGAAGGCATTTGTTTGATCATTTCATATCAGATGTTTCATAGGTCAGTCTGTGAAAAACTCTACTACCTTTAAAAAAGATTGCTGCGAATGCAACTTAAAATTTGAAGACTAAAAGGAATTTTTTCCAAAAGAAATTCCCAAGTTAAAACAAGAAAGTTATGTTTCATTACATTCTAAACTGAAACATAAATATGGAAATGACTTTTGAACTAAACTTTACCTGAAATCAAAGACTCCAGAAATTAAAATTTGATGCATTTTCCCATAAATTTACATTCACATCTATCCTTCATTGAAAGTCATGATAAATGTGATGCGTGATTTACCAAAACTGATGAAGTCTTAAGAGCTGGCTGTGGTGGCTCATGCGTGTAATCCCAGCACCCAGCCTGGGCTGCACAATGAGCTCCAGGCCAGCCTGGACTATACAGCCAGACCAGGTTGCAAAAAAACCAAAACAGAGAGGGGACAAGAGAAAAAGTCTTGAGAATGTAGTGGGGTTTTTTTTGTTTGTTTGTTTGTTTTTTTCCCCCAGTACTGGGGATTGAACCCACAGCCATGCACACTGCTCTCCTCTTAAGCTTCATCCTCACCTTTTAAATTTTTATTTTGGAGTCTAACTTGACCAAGCTGGCCGCCAACTTGTGACCCTCTTGCCTCAGCCTCCTGAGTAGCTGGATTAGAAAATGGCATAATCTTTTAACAGATCATACCTAAAATAAAATAAACTGTAGGTAGACAGGATGTGAGTATCTTCTCAGTGGCAATCAATTTGTTTGGCTACAGAAAGGCAAAAGGAACCACATTAAAATCACATGCTGATTGATCATCAAGCCTGCTTTGCAGTTCCCAAATTCTGAAAAAGAGTGTTGCAATTTACTCTGGATTTGTCTAAGTGCTTTTAGTGCCAGACAGCACTTTTTTTCTGGGATGAGGACTGATCCCAAGGTCTCAGCACTCGGCTACCCTCAGTCCTTTGAGATGGGGTCTGCTAAATTGCCCAAGACGGGCTCAAGCTTTCCGTCCTCCTGCCTCAGCCTCCAAGACTGCTTGGATTACAGGCCAGTTCCACCGCACTCTGCAGACAGAATTTTTTAAAAAGAGGAAAAAAATTAAGAGTAGCACAACTTTCAGAAGTCAGGATGGCCATTCTATCACATATATATATTTCAAAACATGTTGTACATGATAAAACTGTACTTAATATACAAGTTTTTATCAATTAAAAAAAAAAGTTGAGTTGAGCGAGATAGTGCACACCTGCAATCCCAGTCACTTGGGAGGCTACAGCTGGAGCACAGCAATTTTAAGGCCAGCCTGGGCAATCTAGTGAGACCCCTCTCAAAACAAGAAGTAAACGGCCTGGGGGTGTAGCTCCGTGGCAGAGGGCTTGCTCAGCATGCTGGAGACCCTGGGTCCAAGCATCCACAGTAGGGGAAAAAAAAAGATGAAGGCTGAGGATGAGTGGCAGAGCACTCATACAGCATGTGTGAGGTCCTGGCTTTCATCCCCAGCACCACAAAAAAATAAAGTAACTAGATTAATGCTCTATGTAGTCTTAGTTTTTTTTTTTTTTTTTTTTTGGCGATGCCGGGGATTGAACTCAGGGCCTTGTGCTTGCAAGGCAAGCACTCTAATCACTGAGCTAAATCCCCAGGCCCTTGTAGTCTTAGATTTTACACTTCGAAAATAAACAGTATTAGTTGCTTCTGAGAAAAATATAGTAGTATATTACCACATCCATTTATCTACTATCATCCTACATGTGAGTATTTTCAAAAAACAAGAATTATGGGAGGCTGTGGCAGGAGGCCCACCATGAGTTCAAGGCCAGCCTGGGCTACACAGCAAGACTCTGTCTCAAAAAGCCAACAAAACAAAACAAAACAAGGAGAGTTAGAAATCAGGTAAAAATAAGGACTCTACCCGAAATCTCAAACAATTTTACCCAAAATCAAGAGTAGCATAAAAAAAGTTAAGGCACTCAAAGCTGGGCCTGGTGGCACACCCCTTGTAATCCCAGTGCTTGCCAGACTGAGGGAGGAGGGTCACCAGAGTTCAAGGCTAGCCTGAACATAGCAGAGACCCTGTCTCAAAAGCCAAAGCAAAGCAAAAAGACGGCACGCAAGAAAAAGGCGGTAGAATCAAAGTAGCTTCTCTCCAGAAAATTGGGCAAAATCAGTAAGAAAAAAGCTGGTACTTACTTTTTCAACAATTGGTTTAGCCCTTCCGCACGTCTCCCATCATGCTACAGTATTTGTGTATAAATGACTTTTCCTCACCAGACTAAGTAAGGTAAGAAGCCTTCTTTCTCAAGTTCCTTGGTATCTAGCGGAGTGCCTTATACATAGTACCAACTGAAAAGGTCAAATAGTTTAAAGCCATGTATGAACTCCAGGTAACTAATCAGGCCCCAATTCAGGCAGGAACATTCATAACTTCATTTTAGCTATTGAGTACTGAGTACTTTGTTAAGTGTTTTTTTTTCTTTTTAATTTGCAAAACTATTAAGTGAATTTAAGCTTTAAATAACACACTTATGTTTTAAATGTTTTTTTTTTTTTTCCAAGTATGGCTAAGGAGTGGTGGCCCACGCCTGCAATCCCAGGCACTCAGGAGACAGAGGCAGGTCACGAGTTCAAGGCCAGCCTGGACTACATGAGCAGGACACCATCTCAAAAAACAAAACAAACATGATAGTCAGCTGGGGGTGGTGGTACATGCCTGCAATCCTAGCAACTCTGTCATCCCAGCTACTTGGGTAAGGTAGATGAAGCAGGAGGAATTCCAAATTCAAGGCCAGTCAGCAATTTAGGGAGACCCTGTCTCAAAATGAAACATAAAGAGAGATAAATTCAACCAAATTAAATGAAGACTTTTTGGGTTGGGAATGTAGCTCGATGCTGTATTGCTTGCCTAGAACACGAGTGCCCCCCTCCCCCGAGGCCCGTTCAATTCCCCCAAAAAAGTACAGCAGTGAGATTTGTTTTCTGTGACAAGGCATGGCAGGGTCACCCAGGCTGGCCTCAAACTCTTGAGCTCCAGCAGCTTCCTCCCTCAGCCTGTCCAGTGGCTATGACTGCAGTTACAGATGTGATACCAGGCTCAGGTTTACAAGGTTTGTTTTTGGTTTTGTTTTGGGGTTTTTTGGTGCTGGAGGTTGAACCCGGGCAGTGCACATGCTAGCACATAGTCTACCACATCCCCAACTAGACACATTTAAAAAATACACGAAATAGAAAATGATCAGTTTCACTATGTATAACAGAACTAGGGAGTGTTGGTACACTGACCATAATAAAGTGATTAGGTGCTGAAGTTTATGTTTGCTAACATGACAAAAACATTACAAAATGAATTTTAAAGAAGCCCTGGCATTCTCCCTGGAAAGATCTTATGGGTGAGCAGGAAACTTAACTGGTGCAGAGTACTGCTATCTCCACTCAGAGCGGGTCTGAGAAGGTGCGGAGAAAAATTATTTCCAACTGAAGGTACACAGCACTGTTGGAACAGTACAGAGCTGGTTCAGTCCATGAACCTGCCCTTCACGACCTAAGGAAATGACGGAATACCAGTCAGAGTGGGCCCCTTCTGGACACTCAGCAGTTCCAGTTCCACCACTCTTTAAACCTCTACTCGACAACCGACGTAGCCAAACCCCAGCACTTGGCCCAGATCTGGCCACCACCAATTTCTGTAGTGCCCACTAGCTAAGAAGTGTTTTTATGTTTTTAAATGGGGTGGTGGTAGGGTTCAAACAATGAAGTGTATTTCATGACAAATGAAAATTATATGAAATTCAAATGTCAGTATCCATAAATAAGGTTTAATTGGAATGTGACATGCTCGTTCGATTACAGGATGTCTATAGCTGCCTTCACACCAACTGCAGAGCTGATGGATCTTATAGCTCACTCAGCCAACGTTTACTCTCTGGCTTTTGCTAGAAAAGGTACCCTGGACCCCCCCCCCCACCAGCAGTTCTGTGTGCTGGTGGCTGTAGCTCCTTTCTCAGGGGCAGTCTACTGCTTCACAAGTGGCCACAAGCTTGACAGGTGTCCATCTTGGAGGCTGTGTCATCCAAAGGAGTATCATGAACACAATCTCATAGCATAGTGGAAGTGGCAGGAAGAAAAAGTAACAAGTTACTTGTGCACAGAAGGCCCTGATAAACAGGATGCAAGTACGTTCCAGGTAGTATGGTTCTGACCTTCTACCAGACTACTACATCCAGTTCTGGGTCACACTGCTGAAAAAAACCAAGGAGAACTGCAGAGAATTTGGAGGTGGGCAGACAATTGAGAGCTCAAAAATCGCATCACCAAAGAAATGCTGAAAGAAATGAGATTAGCTAGCTCAAAGAAGAGAAAGGTGAGAAAAGCACTGGTGTCAAACTCTGCATTTACTGGTAGGTCAAATCCTTACTGATGAGAATAATGGCAGCCCGAACTAACATACTACAAAATGAGTGTGTATCTAAGGAATTAAATGTGATTGATTCATGCATGAGGCTGCCATGTTTACCTTAGGCCACAAACTAGACCCTTAAAACATAATCACTTATCAAACATTGTACTACAAGTCTTTAACAGCTGTATCTAGCAATGTCCGCTTTTCAAAAACATCTGGCATTAAAGTAACCAAGAAAGGTGTGCTAGTACAGTGTGCTGAGGTCCATAATAGTCCAGCAGCCAAAAGGTAATGTAAATTTTATAACCACACACCTTTCCACAGAACCAAATAGGGTAAAATGGGCTTAAAATAGAGAATGTATGTCATTCGGAAAAATGTCCCAACTACAGGATTTTAAATACTCTTAACAGAGCAGTGAGAGTAAAAGAACCATCTTTCCAGGATACAGTTCAATTAGACTATTCAGTCTGGAACTATCTGTAGCTTTCTTAAGGCAGGGAGTATAGGGCTCACTCTTCCTTCCACAACTGCTTTCTGCAATTTTAACTTTCTTAGTCCCTATGAGCAAGTAAGAGAGCCTGCAGCCATTGGCGACTTTCATTTTGTCTTCAAGGTGGTCAATGCACACACGACTCCAGCCTAAGATAAACTTTGATATCCCAAATGGAAATGTGATTATAACTTTATAACTTTTAAAAATTACAGAGATGGGGGATGCCTTTCTATTAAGCAGATAAAATGGGAACACAGGCATAGCTTCCAAATATTTCTATGTTCCTTTCAATTTAACTAAACTAACTACCCTATTATTTCAAAACGTCCAACACTTGAACAGGGTTAGTCCTCAATAAATGATCTGTGAAGAAAACACAGCATATTTCTTATCAGTTTTGTAACTTTTTAAAAATACAGAATCCTTGAACACATAGTGTTCTTGAAGTCAATCTCAATGTTGCCATTTAGTAATGCAAATTCTGAAGCTTGCTTTAAATATAATGTTAATCAATCTGAGTTCTTCAACCTTGAAATTCTAAGGTCTTTTATTTCCCTAAGAATGCCCTTCCCAAGGGGTGAAGCACACACTAATCTGACTCACTAAACTTTCTCCACTTCTACAGCACCTATACAGGATTTTAAAATCTAAAGTACACAAAACTTTCAAGCTACTTCTACAATCTTGTGTTAACCTTCCAAGGATAAACTTTTCGCCAAGTCTGTTAATACTTATTTAAATTTAAAAACCTGCTGTAGTGAAACAAAGAAAACACAGCCCCCTCCCCCTTTTCTAAACCATATGGCAGTAAACTGAAGTTAACTTATTTTTCACCAGCTCAGCGCCTATACCCGAGTCCTAAACATTTGTCTCTTTGTGCCCTGAGACCAGGCTGGAGTTGTCTGCTTATTTGCAACTGTACCCCAAGCGTGTTTTCAAATCCTACAACAAAGTCCAAACGCCCCCGATCATTAGAAGACCTCACCGCAGTCATCGACCTAAACCGGGCTCGGTGAGCAGCGCACGCCCAGGGGCGCCGGGCCCGGCCGGGTGCGAGTCCCACGCTGGCGGGGTGACCGAGTAGGTAGTTCGCTCGCCCCGGCCGGGCCGGATCCGCCCCGGGAACTTGGTTACCCGAGCCCAGGGCCGCGCCGAGGCCTAGCCGCGAGGCCGGGCGGACTCCAGGAGGCGAGGGCGCCCCGAGCCCGGCCCGAGCCTTCCCGCCTGCCCCGCGGCCGCCCGCAGGTAGGGGCCTTCGCCGTCGTCTCCCGGCGACCGGACGCGACCGCCGGGTCCCGGGCCGGCTCCGCCGCTGTCGCCCGCGGCCCGGCTCCGGCACAGCGCCGGGCCCTTCCGGGGCGGCGGGTGCTAGGCCGCGCTCGGGCCCGCGGCTCCCGGGCGGGCCCCGCGTCCGGTATCGGTCCCGAGGGCCGGGCTCCCGCCGGTAACGGGCCCCGCCGCTCCCCTCCCCCTCCCCCCGCCCCATGACAGTGCAAACCCTCCGGCCGCCCCGGCCGCCCCGCCTCCGGCACCAGGCCCAGCTCAGGGCCGCGGCCGCGCCGTGGCGGTAGCGCGGGTCTCCGCTCTCGCTCACCCGCCTGCCGGCCGGCCCGCCCGGCCGGCGTCGCCGCCGCTCCCCGCCGCCCTCCGCGGCGCCCGGCCCGGGCGGGGTAGGCCGAGGCCCGCGGGTGGGGGCGGGGGCTGCGCTCACCTTCATGTCGGGACATCCTAGTTCAGACGGCGGCGGCGCGGCCCCTCCCGGCTCGGCTGCAGCGTCCCCGCGGGCTCCCGGGCTGCCCGCGCCGGCCGGCCGACTCCCACTCGACTCCCGGGCTCGGCCGCGGGGGCGGGGTGGGCAGGGGCGAGCTCCCGCGGCGGCGGCGGGGCGGCGGCGGCGGGGAGGCGGCGCGGGGCGGGAACGGGGCCGGGCCTGGCCGGGCTGAGCTCCTCCAGGAGGCGGGTCCGACGCCGCGGCTCGGCCGGCGCCCGCCGTGACTCGGTCACTCTCGGGCCCGCCGGCTCCGGCAGCCGCGCCGCGCTCCGCGAATCCCGCTCCTCCCTCCCCCGGCCCGCCTCCCGCCCTCTCCGGCTCGGGCCGTCGCCTCCCTCCTCCTCTTCCTCCTCCGCCACCTCCTCTTCCTCCGCCTCCGCCTCCTTCCGCCGCCGCACGTCGGCCCCGCCTCTCGCGGCCCGCGCCGGGCCCAGGAGCCCGGAGCAGGCCCCGCGGCCGGCGGACGCGGCGGGGCGACGGGCGGTGGCGGCTCGGGGCGCGGCGGCGGCGGGCGGCAGACGGGGCCTCGGCCTGGCCCGGGCGCCGCCGCGCGGAGGGAGGGACGCGGCCGCCCCGCGCGGGCTCACGTCCCCGAGCGCACGGGCCGCCTGGGACGCGCCTTGGGGTTTCTCCCGAAGCCGGGCGCCCGGCCCCGGGACCGTCGCGCGTCGCGGCCCGGAGGGGAGCGCGGGGCCATCGGCGGGAGGTCGCTCGGGCCGGCTCGGTCCCGCGCCTCGGCCCGCCGCGGACGCCTGCCTGGAAAATGCGGCGCTCGTGGACTGTTGGGCTGTTGTTTACGTGTCTCTGCCGCTCTCACCGACTTCCTCACTGTCAACTTTGTTTTCAGGCGTTATTAATTCAGCAAATGCTCACGCTGCCCCCGCCCACGTGGTAATGTGGCTTGGTGGAAAAGATCCTGCTCGGAGTCAAAACGCAGTGGCCGCCGGACTCCGGGTCTGCTCTCCCTGTAACCTTGGACCAGCGACTTAACCTTGCTCAGCCTGCGTTTGTCCTGTGTTTGTGTTTTGGTGATGGCTTTATTTTTCCATCTCGGTGTGCTGGGGTTATGTTTTTGTGCTTTTGGCATACAGTGGGATTGAGCTTCCAGGCTAAGCCTCCTGAAATTCGTTCCTAACTGCTGGCTTCGGGGTTACTTGTGTGCCGTGCACCATTCACAGGCTGTGTGACCCGGTCAAGCGACTTACTCTCTGCCCGGCGTGGTGGCACATGCCTGTGATCCCAGCCTCGCGAGACTGGGAGCCCCTAGCTAGAGAGTTCGAGGCAGGCCGCGGACACAGCGAGACCCTGACTCAAAGTGGGAGGGGTTATAATTGCTGATGTTTAATAAGGGATAGATGTGTGGAGAATTTAGTGCTTAAAATTTATATAAAATACCAAACACAGGACGTAGTAAAAGCAGTTTACCGTATTTTATTGAATCTGATTTTCAGATACTTCCTGGTTTCAGGGATGTTAAAAAGCTCATTTTAATATAGGTTACGCCTGTCTGTCCACTGAAGGGGTGGTATTTGATAGTAACTAGTGATAAACTAGAGTTTAAATGAAGACGTTGCCACCAGAAAGATTTCCACTGCCATTTGCCCAAATTCATTCAAGCACAGCTATTGAAGAAAGAGGTCTAATCTGGCAGTAAAAAGGGCTTGACGAGGCAGAGAGAATAAGGCTTCAAACAAGCCTAGCTGACGCTGAATGCTTACCCAGAGCTGATGTCTTTCTAAACATTTTATTTTTTTGTTTGCGACAGAGTCTCGCTGTGTGTTTTAGGCTGGCCTTGAACCGTTGGAGATCCTCCTGCCAAGGCCACCCTAGAGCTGGGATTGCAGGCAGGCGCTGGGACCCAGCTTAAGCATTTTAAAGTATTGGCATAGTGATCCTGAGTACCAATCACTTAGGAGCTTCAGTTTCGTGGGATGTAAAAGTGAGGACAATTGCACTTAACCCCACAATCTCTCTAGTGAATGATGACTTTGTATGAATTTATATAAATTAAGTAAAGACTAAGGCATTATCAATAATATAGTCAGAAGGCTGGAGCAGATAAAGCCTACAAAAGCCATGAACTCCAGGAATAAAAGTCTAGAGATTTTGTTTGGGTTTGTTGAAGGGTAAGCTAATCTTATTAAGGGAACAGATAGAACTTTGTCTGAACTTCCAGGGAGTATCAGCTCTTTCACAGTATTTCATTGTTTTCAATCAGGCAAAAATAAGAAAATGAAAAAAGTAACTAAACAATCTTTCCTGTTTCAATAGGAGTAGCAGGAATACTGTCACTGTATTGGGTTTTCATGACCTGCATTCAGTTGGAGGTCAGGCCCTTCAATTTAAACTAACCTGCTCTCTGGGAAATTTCATTTCGAAAAAAAAACCATTAATGTAAACCCTTATTCCAGAGTGTCCACCAAATGATTGCTCTTCTGCCGCCCAGGTGCTTTCTTCCAGGCCTTTCTCTCCCTGCGGTTCCTTGACTTCTGTGGACATTCATGACTAATGCACGTCCTTGCCCATCCATCCTGTTTTCCATACCGTGGCCCAGTTGATTGTTGTTTTGCAGTACTGGGAAATTGAGCCTGGGTCTCCCTGAATTGCTCGGGCTACCTTCAACTTGCAGTCCTCCTGCCTCGGGCTGCCGGAGCAGCCAGTATTAACAGCCTTGTGCCACCAAGCCCAGGATGTATGTTCTATAGTCCAGCTAATAGTATTGTACCACTGTCAGCTTCTTGGCTTTGGTATTTTCCTGCAGTTTTGCAAGAGGTTACCACCGGGGAAAGCACATGAATTCTTTCTGCAACTTACGTGGGTCTATAATTATTTCAGAGTAAAAAAAAAAAATTAGCCATTGTGGTAGTATATGCCTGTAATCCCATCTCTCAGAAGGCCGAGGCAGGAGGGTCGTTTTGAGTTTGAGGCCGGTCTGGGCTACATAGTGAGTTCAAGGCCTTGCTGAACTACATAGACCTTGTCTCAAAAAAAAAAAAAAAAAAAAAAAAGGAAAATCAAACTAGAAGGACAAATTGGATCAAGAGTTGCGCACAGCTGAGGGTGCTGGATTGACTGCAGAGAGAACTTGAGATGAGAATATATCTTGTGTGGGATTTGCACTAGTGGGTATGTTTGTCAAAACTCAGAGCTGTATGTCTGAAAGGATGACTTTTTACATCTATGTAAATTATACCTCAATAAAAGTGACTTAAAGGAAAGCAAGCTCTTGTCATCCCGGCCTCCCGAGACCCGTCCGATGAGTATTAACTGCTCCGGCACGGCCCAGCCTGCTTTCCCAGCACACTGACCTCCTCCTCACACTGAGGTGTGGCGGGTCTACGCGTCTCACTTCTCCCGTACAGGCTGCTGCAGCAGGTTCAGGGAGCTGATTCAAGGTCAGATTCCCTACTCCCATCCTGACCTTCTGTCTCAAATTCTCGCTGTCTGTCTTGGTGGCACCCTGCTGTTATTTTAAATATGTTTCACCCTTTTTCAGTGAGGCTCCCTTGGGGCAGTGACCAGGGGATGGTGTTGAGTGAATGAGCAACTAAATGACTTAGAGCTGGAAGAAAGCTTAAAGCTTAAAGCTGTGATGGGGAACCTTTAGAGCACTCAGAGATAATGAAGAGCCCGCTGTGACACAAGCGCTGTAGGTCCCCACCGCTGGCTTAGAGTAACAGTCTCGTGTGGGTGCAGGTCCCCAAGACCAGTTCAAGCGCTAACTGAGGTGGTCGGTTTTCACACTTAAGCAAGTGGCACATCTCAACTCATTGAATGCAGAAGCAGGTGAGGCGACCCAGCTGTCTTTGACTGAACCAAACTTCTTCCCTCTGCCGCTAAGCTACATCTTCAGCCCTTCATTTATTTTTGGTGTTTTGAGACAGGGTCTTGCTGTGTAGTTCAGATGCTGTGAACTCACTATGTAGCCCAGGCTGGCTTCAGACTCGTGATCCTCCTGCCTCAGCCTCCCAACAGCCCTTTTATTTTAAAGAGGTTGCAAAATTATAATACATTTCCATTTTCTTTTGAAAAACATTGCTGTCTGTCTTAGAAATAGAGTCTGGAGATTTAGCTCGGTGGTTAGAGTACTTGCCTTGCAAGCAGAAGGCCCTGAGTTCAATCCCCAGCACCAAAAAAAAAAAAAAATACACCTATAATCCCGACACGCTGGGAGGCTAACGCAGGAGGATTGTGAGTTTGAGCCCAGCTTGGCCAACTTCACAATTTAGGGAGACCCCATCCAAAAAAAAGGGGGGCTGGAGATGTAGCTCAGTGCAAAACCCTGGTTTCAATTCCCAGTACCCAAAGAAACGTATATGCTGACTGCACTACAGGAGGACATACTCTAATCCTAGCTATTTGAGTGGCTGAGGCAGGAAGATCATGAGTTAGAGGGCAGCGTAGGAAATATTGATTGATTGCTAGATGTAGATTAGTAATTAATGAGTTTAGTATGGGTTTTTAGTGAATAAATATTTTTGAAGTTTTTTTCCATGGGAATACATCAAAATGAGCTGAGTGAGGTGGCATGCACTTGTAATCGCATCACTTCGGGAGACTGAGGCAGGAGGATCTCTGAGTTTGAGGTGAACCTGGGCTACATACTGACTTCAAGGCCAGTCTGGACTACATAGTGAGACCCTGTCTCAAACCAAAACAAAAGAAACAGCAAAAAGGATGCAGGAGGAGGAACAGGTGGGGTTGGCAGAGAGGCCCTGAGTCCCACAGACCTCATGGGGCAGAAACCAAGTTGGAGCAGGCAGGGGGAGTTCCTGGGAGGCCTAGAACCTGAGTGTTGAGAAAGGATTTCATGCAAAAGAGGGGCTGAAGTAGATAGGGGGGAAAAATGCTTCATCACCAGGAATCAAGTCAAGTGTGAATTCAGAGGAGCTGTCATTTACTTCCCAGATTGGCAGAAAGTGATTTTAGTAATACTCGATAATAAGAATGTCACAAGAGGAATATGAGTTTTTACTATTCTCAAAGAGGATTTCATGGCAGGCTTGAAAAGCCATAAAGCTTTTTTTGTTTTTTGTTTTTGGTGCCGGGGATCCAACTCAGGTCTTGTGCTTGCTAGGCAAACACTAACCACTGAACTAAATCCCCAGGCCCAACAGTTTTTAAACTATTATTAGTGGTACTAGAGATTGAACCCACAGCCTTTGCACTGAACTATATCCCAATCCTTCACTTATTTTTTATTACATTTCATATTATCTTGGTTTTTTGAGACAGGGTCTCACTATGTAGCTCAGGCTGATCTCGAACTCAAAGCAATCCTCCTGTCTCAGCCTCTTGAGTGCTGGGACTGCAGCATAGGCCACCCACCTGAGTTTATTTAGAGACAGTTCTAAATTGCCGAGGCTGGGCTTGAGTTTGTGATCCTGCTGCCTCAGCTTCCCAGAGTGCTGAGGTTAAAGGCATCTGCTACCACACCTGCTTGAGCCATAGAATTTTTTTTTCTTTTTTCTTTTTTTTTTTTTTGCCATAGAATTTTGCCCATTCTTGGACACAGTAATCCCATCTCAACTCATTTAGCTGATTGAAATAATGATTGATACATGTAAAGATTTTAGACACAAGGTGGTTATCATGGTGTTGATTTTAATACGTAAATTGAGGCAACCTAAATAAAATTGGTGGTAGACGAATAAATAGTGAACTAGAAATATACTTGTGATATATTTTTACTGAAAAAAATTAGGTTTATCGAGATCTGGTCTCAAAAAGGGACGGGGATACAGCTCAGCAATCCCCAGTATAAAAAAAAAAAAAGGATGTATTTATCTAGATATGTTGATCCTTACTCTGCAGGACGCTGAGGATCTCAAGTTCCAGGCGAGGAGTCCAGCCTGGGCAATTCAGTGCAACTCTTAAAGAGGGGAAAAAAAGGGGGGGAGCCAGGGCGGGGCTAGGGTTACAGCTCAGCGGTAGAGTGTCCCTGCTTCTACCCCTAGTGCTACAAAATGAATGAATATGTATTTATCCTTTTCTAAATTATATATATACCACATGATGACTTTTTTTGTTTATTTTGTTTTTTGGAAATAGGACCTTGCTATGTCACCCAGGCTAGCTTCAGATTTGTGATCTTCCTGCCTCAGCCTCCAGAGTGCTGGGCCTACAGATGTGGGTCACCACTCTGTATTTTTGGTTTTTTTGTAAAACAAATGCATAAAGATTGCATAAATAGCCAACTCAATGTGGCTCTGAGGGTAATGAGTTTTTTTTTCAACAAATACATTTTTATCGAGTGTCTTCTATGTCCCTCGAGGGCACAAGCGTGAAAAAATGAAACTGTCCAGTTGAGGTATTTGCATTCCGGAGACTAAATGAAGGGAAACTATCCTGATACGTATTTTGAGAGTTTAAGATGGGACTCGGGGCCTTTGGCCTTTTGAACTAACCTCTTTCATTTTGAAATTTTCTCTAGTGGATGTACTGATTTGAGTCTTTTGTTTCTTTTCTTTATTCTTTATATCTTTTATGTTTAAGGAAGTTTGCCAGAGACATAAATGGGAACTAGAAGGTAGTAAGTAGAGCAGCCCAGAGTGAAAGGAACAAACTGTTCTGGTTTGGTTTGGTTTGGTTTGGTTTTGCGGTCAATGGGGGTTGAACTCGGGGCTTTTGCACTGAGCTACATCCCAGGCCCTCTTTGATTTGAGACAGGATCTCCCTAACTCACAAATCTGCTCAGGCTGAGCTTGAATTTGCCATCCTCCTGCCTCAGCCTCCCAGAGTACTAGGTTTACCCACAGCATCCTCTCCTGGTGTGAGAGAGATTTTGGATGGAGATAGAGGTGTCGGTTTGGGTAGGGTAGGAAACTGAGGTGCCTCTTGGCCTGCAGTTTCTTGGGTGGAAGGGAATCTCATGCCATTTTGTGCCTCTGTACCTGGTGAAGTTTCTGTTCCTTCCTCTTAAAAATCAGCTGTCAAAGAGCTGGGCAAGGTGGTGCAGGCCTATAATATCAGCACTCTGGGAGGCTGAGGCAGGAGGATTGCAAGTTCGAACCCAGCCTGAGATATTGAGTAACTTAGTAAGACCCTGTCTCAGCATAAAAAAAATTTTGAAAAGGTTTGGGGATTTAGCTCAGGATTGAAACTTGCAGTGCTAGGTTCAATCCCTAGCACTGCAAAAAGAAAGAAAAGACAGGTCAGCTGTTGTAGACCCCTGCATGAGGAAGGTGTGAGTAGAAACCAGCAATGGCCATTTTGGCATCTGGGCAGGGGGAGTCATCCTAACAAGGGCCACTTCGAGGAAAATCATTTTCTGGGAGTTGGTGGGGAGAGAGGAAGGAGGAGAGGTCGCGAAATAAACACTCAAAAGTCCCTGAACCCTGCTAGAACCAGTGGGAAGCTGGGGTGAGTGGGGCCCAAGGCCCAGCCTTTGAAAGAAGATCCCAGCTGGAAGCCAGGTGGGCGGTGGAGTTGGAGAACTGCCCTACTGAGTGCTGAGGTTCTGTGAGGAAGCTATCTTTCTCCGCCGGCTCCCCTGGTGGCAGGTCCCCTATTTACACACAGCGCAGTGCTATGCTTGGCCAGCACGGTGGGCTTTGGACCCTGATTTATGAAATGAACGAATGGTCCATGATGGGAATCCAGGCGTCCCCATCCCAACCACAGTTCTCCCTGTCACATCTTCCTGTCTTGTCCCTGGAACCTGCCCAGTGCTTCACGATGACATTTCCTCCTTTAACTGTAACCCACAGTCCCCGTGGGCAGATCCTGGGAGAATAGTACATTGGGTATTGGTGGCCCTAAGGAAGGTCAGAAAACGGGTCGCCTGAAAGCAAAGGGGCGGGGTTAGGGATGTAGCTCAGTAGTAGAGCACTTGCCTTGCAAGCACGAAACCCTGAGTTTGATCCCCAGCACCCGCACTTCAGGGTGAAAGCAAAGGGACAAGATCCACACAGACTGGACAAGCAGCCCTCCCCAGGGGTCTCAGGCTCACCCAAACCCAGGGAGGACTTAACATGGAGCCTAGAAAAGGGCCCCCGGTGGGAAGAGTTAATAAGGTGGCTGCTCAGAAGGCTGAGTCACACAGGAAGGCGCCTGTGTGGACTGCTAGAATCCAGAAG
This sequence comes from Hystrix cristata, assembly GCA_004026905.1. NCBI lineage: Eukaryota > Metazoa > Chordata > Mammalia > Rodentia > Hystricidae > Hystrix > Hystrix cristata. The sequence continues at coordinate 87,012 of PVJO010004762.1, forward strand.
AGAGAAGGGGTTAGAAATGACCGTCACTGGGCGTGGTGCTGCATGCTAGTAATCCTAACAGGAGGCTGAGACAGGAGGATTGCCATGAGTTTGAGGCCAGCCTGAACTACAGAATGAGACCCTGTCTCAAAAAAAAAAAAAAAAAATCCAAACTTCCACTCAAAGGCATCGATCTCTGCTTGCTTTCCGATAAACTCTACCTACACAGCTGCACAGCCGTCTGTGTGTCTTGACTGAACTCTTTCGTCAGTGGCACAAAGAACTGAGGGGCAAGAAGAGAGGCGGGTTCTCATAGAGTCTGGGCTGGGGCCACTGGGCTTCTGGAATGTCTTAAATTCCAGAGACTGAGTCACGCGAAGCCCCAGGGCTGAGTTTGAAAGGAAGAAGGGACAAGGGCAAGTGATGGTAAGTGGAGGAGAGGTGACTTACTGTGACAGACTGGGGATGGGCTGGCTGTACCTGTGCCTGTGAGGCCAGCTCTCCTGAGACAAAGCCCCGAGGGCCACAAGCAGGATCCTCAGGCCCTGCTAATTCCTTTAAAAACGCCTCTATCCGGCCAGCAAAACACTCTGGCTCTGCAAAACACTCCCTGGAAGTTAGGACCCAGCATTGGAAGCCTGCAGCTCTTGCATTTGGGGCCAGACGCTGAAAGAGAAAGGCAAAAGTGCATGCAGGGCTGGGCCCCTGAAGTTTAAACCTCAGCACTGTTGTGTAAATCCACCCAGGTGACCGCACTGGGGATTCCGAAATACCTGATCCCAGGGGATCAGAGGATACTCTGGATGTTTACAGAGAAAGAAGTAGGGAGAAGAGCAATGCTGTGTTTAGCTTCCTTGTTCTTATTCATTAATCACCTTCTCTATTTGTCATCCGTCCATCCAGTTACAGACTGAAATGCTAAACTCAGCTCCTGAAGGACAGGACTCACATCTCATTTGCCTCTGTGCCTCTAGTACTTTGTTGTTGTTGTTGTTGTTTTGGTCTTTTGAGACAGGATCTCCCTATGCAGTTCAGGCTGGCCTCTAACTGGGGGTGATCCTAGCGCCTCAGCCCCGCCTGGGATTACAGGTCTGGTACCTTGTATGTATGCGTAAGTAAAATCTTTGTCAAAGGAAAGGACGGATGAGCGAATGAAGGAATGAATGAATGAATGAGTGAGTGAATTCTCTCAGGCACTGAGATTTGATCGTCCTTTATCCCCTCTCTCTTCCTCTTGACCACTTCTGGGTGGGGACATGGAGTGACAGAAAGCAATGAGCTCAGGAGTCAGGTAAGTTTGAATCCCAGCTTTGCCACATACTGTCTGTATGACCCTAGGCAAGCCAAACCTCCCAGCCTCAGTTTCCTTCCCTGTGAAAGGGACCCTAATAATAGCTCTCCAGCAAGGTGGCTATGAGCATCAGGAATAAACTCTGTGAAGCCCTAGTACATGGTAGTTCTCAGTAAATGGCAGCTGTCTTAGGTTCTGGGCGGGGAGACTGTAACCCACTGGCCAACTCCAGCCCGCACTGGGGTTTTTGTAAATAAAGTTTTTTTTTTTTTTTTTGGTGCCGGGGATTGAACTCAGGGCCTTGTGCTTGCAAGGCAAGCACTGTAACCACTGAGCTAAATCCCCAGCCTGTAAATAAAGTTTTATTGGAACACAGCCATCACGTTAGTTGGTTACACCTTCTATGGCTGCTTTAGTGCTACAACAGCATAGTAAATAGTTGTGACAGAGACTATATGGCATGCAACACTTCAATTATGGACCGTGTGGTACATGGGTCATGTTTGTCACCCCCTGATTTAGGCCTTTATCCTCTGATCTCAACTTGAACTTGCCTCTTAACTGGTCTCCAAGCCTCTGGTCTTTCTGCTGTTGTGTTCCCCCACTCTGCAGTCGGATGTTTTTCTAAAATACAAATCCCACTGGATCATCCCTGTACTCAGAAGGCCTTTGTTGGCTCTTCCTTTTCTGCAGCTCCCTAGTGTGCTTTTCAAGATTTGTCACAATCTGCTACACTCTTCCCACTGTCTTTGTGCTGCACACCAGCCACAGGCCTGGTCAGTGCCTTGTGATGCTCTATAAGGAGCGTGTCTCTTTTGTTGTTGTTGGTTTTTGGTTTTTTGAGACAAGATGTTGCTATGTAGTTCGGGCTGGCCTTGAACTTGCAGTGATCTTCCTGCCTCAGTCTCCTGAGTGCTGGGATGACACTGCACCCAGAGTTTGTCCCTGGAACATCCTTTTTTCTGGTCTGTTTGTCCAGTCGGCTTCATCTTCCCAAGCTCTTCTGTAAAGCCTGTCTGATCTCCTGCTTCTACACTCTTATGTCAGGGCAGGCTAAGTTATACTGCAATAACAACTTCAAAAGCGCAGTGGCTTGAAAATATGAATAAATCAGAGAGCTTGGTATGAAGCTCATCAGCGAAGTGGCTGCCTGGCATGTGTGAGGGTCTGGGCTCCATCTCGGCACACATGCACACACGTGAACACACGCGCACACGTGCGTACACACGCAGGCACACAATTGAACAAAGAGCCACTTATGCACAAGCTGCCCCACTCCTGAAGTGCTCATAAGCATCTGTGATGTTCTTCCTCCTCTCAAAAATAAAAAAAAACCCAGCCTTCCCTTTTCTTTGTAATATGCAAATGACTAATTACCTTATTAACAGATACTTGTCACTTAGCCTAAAACAACTGCTCTTGTAGAGGTTGTGACTGATAAGTGATTATACAAAGTGAGCTTCATTTAGCAAGAAAGCATGCAAAGTCTGGCGAGATAAAGTGTCATTAGAGTCACACTCAGGACTTGTCCTGGCTACAGGGAGAGCTGGGTCCTGGGGCTTCCTGGCTCCTGCCATGCTAGTGCTAGTGGCAGGCCGTGTGCGCTGGCCTCAACCTGTGCCCTGGGGGTCCTGGTCCCTGTTTTGTTTGCTGTGCTGGTGATCAAACCCGGGTCCTCACCCATGCTAGCCGCGCCCAGCTCCAGGGCAGGGCCTCCTGCCACCGCTCGGGGGACTTTCTCCAGGTCCTGCCCTCCACCTGGCTCTATCCTGCCAGCTCCAGTCCTATGCCGCCTTGCCTCGTAGGCTTCTGCCCAGTCCCTTCCACCTGGCCCCGAGAGGGCTGGCCAGGCCTGCCCCCCCACCCCACCCTGCGTCTCTTCAGCATCCTGCCCTGCTGTGCGGTCCAGTGGCACTTCAGGGAGCGCCTGGGGAGCAGACTCCTCCCTGAGCCCAGGACTGGGCCCCGAGTTGCTTGGTCGCTGTTCCCCACACTTCTGCTTTACACTCTGGCCCCAAAAGCCAGCCATGCAGGGACAGCCAGGGAGGTTCCGTGCAGTTTCAGAAATCACTGCCTGTGGGTTGGGGTGTGAGCGAATGCGTGGCGTGCAGGAGCTCTGGGGTTTGATCCTGAGCACTGCAAAAATAAAATCATCACCTGCTAAAGTAATGATGAGGAAATGGAGAGGTTAGTTACTGTACATAGTACTGCAAGTGAAATATCACACTGCACCTCATCCGTGTAAAATGATTATGTATTAACGAAAACTTTTAAGAAAGCATTTAAGGGCCCTGCCTTGGCCGGAGATGAAGGGGAAGCACCTGGCTGTGTCCTCCAAGGAGGGGTCCTGGGGGCCCGCGGTGCAGGGTCCTGGCAACCTCTCCTTGCAGAGTCTGTGTGCAGGGGCTTGAGGGCCTCAAACCTGTCTGGTGCTGGCTGCACTCGATTTTGCACTTTGCTTTGAAATGTAAGCTTGATCAGCACCCTTGCTTGGGTACGTTAAATTTATTGATCCAGAGGCCTTTTTCTTTTTGGGGGGGAAGGTGCTGGGGTTTGAATTTAGGGCTTTGGCTTTGAAATTTACTATTTCACATTCTGTTAAGCTGGGTAACATTTTTGCCTAAACAAAAGGAATACATAGTTTCCTTGCTTTAAAAAAATGTTTAGCCAGGTGTGGTGGTGCACACTTGTAATCCCAGCGCTGGGGAGGCTGAGGCAGAGGATCCCTGCAAACTCAAAGCCAGCCTTGACTACATAGTGAGACCTGGTCTCAAAAAAAAAAAAGAAATGTTTAAGGAAATGGAAATGCTAACTACCCTGATTACATATATAAATCACCTGGGCCCCTATTAGTATGTACAACTGAAATAATGGAAATTAATTAAAAACAAAATCACTAGGCATGGAGGTGCATGTGTAATCCCAGCACTAGGGAGGCTGACGCAGAAGATCACAAGTTCCAGGCCAGCCTGGGATACATAGTGAGCTCATGATCAGACTAATCTCAAGACCTTAATCTCAAAAGAAGGAGAAGGTAAAGGTGAGGAAGAAGAAGGTGGCACATGCCTGTAATCCCAGCACTCTGCGAGCCTGAGGCAGGAGGATCGCAAGTTTGAGCCCAACCTGGGCAGCTTAGCAATTTAAAGGGACCCTTCTCAACAGAACTAAACAAAACCAAACCAAAACGAAACAAAAAGACCTGGGATGTAGTTCAGTGTGGCCCTGGGTTCAATCCCCAGTACCACAAAATAACAAAAGCAAAACAAAAACCATGGTGGCTCCTCCCATGCCCTGGCCTGTGTCCTGCTGCCATGTCCTGGTGTCTCCTTCGCTGTGCTTGGATCTTGGGCTCCGAGCACCACACCAGGGTGCATCCTGCCTTATCCTCCCAGATGCTGCCTTATCCTCCCATCACCCGGCACCCCCCAGGCCTGGAGAGGGATGCTGTCCCCATCCCTGCAGCCGCGCCCAGCTCCCGTCCTCGCCTTGGCTCCAGCCTGACCGCACGTGCATCCCATCTGGATGGAGCCCTGGTTAAGTTGCCAGGTTTCACTGGGTTTAGGTGCCGTGGGGAGCGGATGTCCATGAAGGACATTCCCTTTTGGGAGTGCACTTCCCACTCTGACTCCTTGCCAGTGCCAGTCTGCAGGCTGGCTCCCGACTTTGACTTTCACCTGTACGTCCATCCCCAACGCTGTCCTGGGTGGTCATCAAGGCTGAGTTTCCTTTGGGTTCTTGAGAGCCCAGTGCCTGCTGCTCTCTCTCTGCACCACTGAGGCCGGCTCTGCAGAGCTTGAGGCACACAGAGGGGGCCGTTTGCTTGCGTGGAGCATGCAGAGCAGTGTCTCACCCAGAGGAAGGCTACCTGAGCATGGCTCCTGCGTCGGCTATGCCAGAACTAAGTGAATGAAACAAGTATTTCATTCATCTTCGGAATGAAAATCTTTAGAATGAAAGCAAATTGTCAATGGGTAGAGTTCGTTAGTTTGATAGAGTACAACTCTTAGAAGAATCTTATTCATAAACAATAAACTCACGCCTACAGGTGTTTTGTATTTTCACAGAGTGTTGCAACCATCCCTGTGAGCTAATTCGAGAACAAGCCCATCATCCTGGATCTAGTGACGGTCACTTCCCATTGGCCTCTCCTCTAGCCTTCGGCCACAACCTAATCCACTTCTGGTGTTTGTGTATTTGTCTGTTCTGGACATGCCATCCGAATGAAATCACAATATGTCGCTGTTTGCATCTGTTCTTTCACCTAGCATAAGGTCTTCAAGGTGGGTCCGTGTTGTAGCAGGTATCAGTATTTCTCATCCTTTTACATGGCTGAGTAATATTCAACTATAGGGATATATATATATATCTCTCACGTTTTGTTCGTCTGTTTATCAGGTGACAGGCATTTGGGTTATTCCCACTTTTTGGCTATTGTGAACATAATGAACATTTGTGTGCAAGTTTTGTGAGGACACATGCGTTCATTTGTTTGGGCACGTACCTAGGAGTGGGATTGCTAGATCACATGGTATCTCTTAATTTTCTCAGGAACTGCCAAGTTGTGCTTCTTAGCAGCTGAAGTATTTCACATCTCTACTATCAGCAGGTGAGGCGTGTGGTTCCTCCACATTCTCGCCCACACTTGCTATGGTCAGTCTCTTTGTTGTAGCCAGTCTGGTGGGTGTGAGGAGGTAACTCGTCGTGGCTCTGATTTTCACTTCTCTAAGGACCAGTGAGGTGGAGTATGCTGACCAGTAATGTGCCTGTCGTCCATTGCAATCCTCTCTGGAGAACTCTCTATAGTACTGTATAAATTTAACTCTGCACACGTGTGCTAACTTCCTGCTACTGTAACAAGACATCTAAGATACTCTCTTTAGAGAGATGCGAGGTTTATTTTGACTGGTGGCTTTAGAGGTCTCAGTCTGTCATGAGTTTGGCCAGTTGCTTTTGGGCATGTGGCTGGGCACTGCATTGTGACACGGTGGGTGACCGGGGAAGTTGGTCACCTCACGGATGCCGGGATACAAAGAGAGGGAGAAAATGAGACTGGGGTCCTACTGCTGCCTTGAGGCTCATGCCCACCAACTGAGCCTACATCTCTTTAGTTTATTGTTTTGGGCGGTGCTGGGGATCGAACCCTGGTCCTCACACTGCCAAGTACACACTGTACTGCCAGCTCTCCCCAGCCCCGAGGCCCCACCCTGCAAAGGCTCACCACCTTCCCATAGCACCACCGGCCGGTGACCGAGCCCTGACTCCTGGGCCCGCCGGGACAGTAGTGCACACATCGTAGTGGCCAGCACGGCCAGAAACTGCATGGATTCTGAAATCTGCTTCTTCATCGGCCACTGGTGGCAAACACAGAGGCCGAGAAGAGGAGTGTCAGACAGCGAGATGGTGTTTTTCCTCCTGGCTGTCAAGCGGCATCATCACTGTGGGGCTGAATCGAGGGTTGAGTACAGGCAGGATCGTATTCAGCAGCCCTCACTGGCACAGTGATGCTGATTATTAAAGCTCTGAGTGTCTTCTGATTGGTTGATACCTGTGCTATCAAAGTTATTTGCATAGAGCATCCAGCACATGTGTGTGACATATGCTTGGTAATTTTCAATTTCCTTTTGTTCAGCTGGATTTGGTGGTGCATGCCTGTAATCCTAGCATTCAGGAGGCTGAGGCAGGAGGATTGCATTGACTTTGAGACCAGCCTGGACTACACAGTGAATTCAAAGATGGGTGTGGTATAATCCCAGCATTTGGGAGGCTGAGCAAGGGGACTATCATGGGTGTGAGGCCAGCCTGGGCTACATAGTGGGTTCAAAACCAGCCTGAACTCATTGCCAGACCCTGTCTCAAAAAAACAAAACAAACAAACAAAAAAATAGTGAGTTCAAGGTCAGTCTGAACTACCTAGCAAGACTATGTCTCAAAAAAACAAAGACAAAAACAAAACAAACCTTCCTCTCCTTTCTTTCTCTCCTGGGCTCTTTAAGTCCCTCATTTTTAAATTTTAATTTTTTGAGACAGGAAGGCAACCCTCCTGCCTCAGCCCCCTGTGTGTGGGGATTACAGGCATGTGCTATTATGCCGGACTACGTCCCTAATTATTGATAGTGGGCCATGGATAGCTAGTATCCATTAACAATTTTTTTTTTTTTTTTGCAGCACTAGGAATCCAACTTAGGGGTGCTCTAAGACGGAGCTACATCTCCAGCTCTTTTTACTTTTTATTTTGAGAAAAGTTCTCACTAAGTTGTTCAGGCTGGCCTCGAACTTACAATCCTCCTGCTTCAGCCTCCTGAGTCACTGGGATTACAGGTGTGCACTGCCAGGTATCCATTTTCTATTATCCTACATCCCTGGAGTGTGCTTTGACCCTTTTGGTGAGTGTTTTGTCTTGCTTCGTGGTGCTGGGGGCTGAACACAGGGCCTCATGTGTTCTACCGCTAAGCCGCATCTCCAGCTGGGTATTCTGCTCCTTTCTCAGGAAAATAACTCTGACAACCGCTGCTAGTGCAGAGTGCATTTGAGCCACGATATCTGGTAACTCAAGGCGTCTTTCTAAAGGAACCTTTCCACGTGGACATGCCGGACTTGTGTCAGTAACGCTGCTTTTGCTGCTGAACTGATGGAAACAATTTCACAGGGGGCCTGCTGACGAAGGCACGTGCAGCCACACGCTGCAGGGCTCAGTGCCTTTGCTCTGTGCGGGGCCAAAGAGCAAGCACGTTAGGTGTCCCAGGCCACAGAATCTCTGATGCAACCCTTGACTTTGCTGCTGTAGTATACAAGGAGCTGGAGATGGTACATAATGAACAGACATGGCTGCACTCTCGGAAAGCCACATTTAGGTGGCAGGCTAGATTTAGTCTATAGGCTATATTCTGTTGGCCCCCATATAATGAACTTTTACTATGTGACCATTAAAAAATCAAATAGGAGCCAGGTGTGGTGGGGTGCCTGTAATCCCAGCACTTGGGAGGCTGAGGCAGGAGGATCGCTGTGAGTTTGAGGCCAGCCTGGGTTCCATGGTGAATTCAAGCCCAGCCTGAACTACATAGTGAGACCCTGTCTCAAAAAAAAAAGAAAAAAAAGTAGTCATGCCAAGTTGGAACAGGTAGACATTTTCTGTACTTCATTTAAATGTTGTGTGATGACAGACCTCTGTCTTTGATGTAATTAAAGAAAATACAACACTGTGTAAGGTGGTACACAGCTGTAATCCCAGCCCTCAGGAGGGTGAGGCAGGAGGATCACCCTGAATGCAAGGCCTGCCAGGGCTATATAGTGAGTTCAAGGCTAGCCTGGGCTAGCACAAGACCTCAGATAGAGCAAAACTCTATCTCAAAAAACAAAAATAAATAAATAAAATAAAATATGATTGAGATTTTTAAAAAATTTATTTATTTTGGTGCTGGGGATGGAACTCAGGGCCTTGTTCTTGCTAGGCAAGTGCTCTACCACTTGAACTAAATCCTCAACCCCCTTGAGATTTTTTTTTCAAAGTTCAAAAGAGTTAGCCAGGCATGGTGGTACATGCCGGTAATTCCAGCACTTGGGAGACAGAGGCAGGATGATCGAGGGTTCCAGGTCATCCTGGGCCATGGAGTGAGATCCTGTTTTACATTTTTTTTTTTTTTTTTTTTTTTTTTGTGGTGCCGGGGATCGAACTCAGGCCCTTGTGCTTGCAAGGCAAGCACTCTAATCACTGAGCTAAATCCCCAGCCCTGAGATCCTGTTTTAAAAGAACAAAATGAAACCAAAACAAGACAGATGTTCAGAAATGTTTTACTCATCTTAATCACATCGTGTATAAGCTTATATCCTCCATAAAATTGAACATCTTCACTAGTGTGAAGTCACCATTAATAGTGCCCACAACTCCCAGCTGTTCCAGCTGTAAGTGGGAGTGTAGATGAATTCCTGGACATGGGGGTGGGGTTGTTTTTGTTTTGAGACAGAGTTTCACTATGCAGATCAGGCTGACTTGGAACTCACAGTGTCGCCCGGGCTGGCCTTGAACTTACAACTATTCACCTGCCTCAGCCTACCAAGTGATGGAATTGCAGGCCTGTGCCAACACGCCTGGCTGGGGAGGGAGGCTGGTTAAGAAGCCAGGTCAGAGCCTTGGCTGAAAGCCATGAGGTTGGATACAGTGGCACAGTAGGAGGAGCCTGGGGACACGGGGGCCAGCACCAGCAGCCCCTCCAGCTGAGCTCCTTCTAGGTCTGCAGGGTGCAGACTGTATGGCAGCTCTGGCTTCCGGGTCACTAGCTACGTGTGCACCTTGCAGATCCTTGCAGACTGGGTCCTGGAGTTGGGGCAGAGGCCACATCCTCACGGCTGTGGCAAGAAGAAGGCGGGGAATGCTGATCTAGTCAGAATACACGCTCCACAGAGGTGAGCCTGTGTGGGTGGGGCCGGGGAATAAGTCACATTTGAGTCACACCTGAGTCACTCGGGAGCATGCATAGCATCTGCCACTTTTGCCAATGCAGGACGGGAAATCCCAGGCAGACAGGAGGGAGGGATGCCAGGCTGGGAGGCCACAGATCAGGAAGGGGAAGCAGCAGAGAGTGGTGTGCGGGGCGGAGCAGAGGTCAGATTGAGCTCCAGAGCGGCTTTGCTGGTGGGAAGGGAGGAGAACGGGTGGGGAGACAGTTAGTCATCTCTCGTAAGTGTGGGCTGTGTTCAGACCATGGTGGAGCCAGACCTGGTGCCTTCTTTGTCCTCTCCTCTTCTCCTGGTGTGGCCAACTGTCCTTCAGTCTTTGGTCTTTAAAGTTCAGGTGAGATGCCCTTGCCAAGAAAACCCCCCTGACATTCTGGCCCCTAGTACTCCCAAACCTGGCCAGGCAGCCTCTGTAGGCAGCTGCCACAGGGTCTAGGCGGCTCTGCCTTCGCCTGCCTCTGAGTCCCACGGCTTTGATTGCATTCTGGTTTCTGCTTTGTACTAGACTGTGATTTTCATAGCAGCAGGGCCAGGTCTCCTTAGTCTTTTGTTTCTAATACCTAGCCCGGTACAGGAATGCACCTGTAATTCAAGCACTCAGGGAGGCTGAGGCAGGAGGATCGTGGCAAGCTTGAGGCCAGCCTGGGCTACACAGTGAGTTCAAGGTTAGCCTAAACTGCATAGCCAAATATGTGTCTCAAAAATATAAATAAAAATTAAAAAAAAGAGAGAGAAGAGTTTTAACTGGGCATGGTGACTCAGAGAGGCTGAGGCTGGAGGGTCAAAAGTTTAAAGCTAGCTTGAGCAATCTAGGACTTAGTGAGACTTTGTCTCATAAGTGAAGAAAAGGCCAGAGGTGTAGCTTGTCACAAAGGCCTCTGGGGATTCAATCCCCAGTACCGTGGGGTTGGGTGGGAGGGCTGGGCAGGAGGGAGCTCCACATCTGTGCGCTCTGCGGGAGGCCTCAGAAACGCAGTGTCCTGGCCAGCGCGGTGGGCGGAAATCCTCTGTCCATGCTGCCTCAAATGGGAGAACAAGGCGGCATGAAACTACGGAGGGCGAGGTGGTGATCACCGGCAGAAGGGTGTCTTCTCTCCCAGGACTGTCTCTTTCCTTGCACAGGCGACTTCTACAAGGTCTTCCCTACAGCATCATCAGTATTTACTAAGACCGGAAGTAATCTGGTGTCTGAGCGCCTCGAGGAGGTGATGCTGCCCTGCAAGGACCATGACCCGGCTGTAAACACGAGGGCATTTATGGCTTGCACTGATCTGTGAAACACGCATCTGAATTGTGTTTTGACATGCGGCCTGGTGTAGAAAAAGGAGGAAAAAGATCTTACATAAACATAGCCATAAAGTAGCTCTGGAAGGAGATAAAAGAAAGTGATAGTTCTTTTGGGGAGGGAACTGGGTGTTCCAGGAAGGAACCGTTACTGTTTATTCTTCTTACATTTCTCTCTCCCCCCTTCCTTCTTCTCTGTCTCTTTTATTTTTTATTTATTTATTTTTGGGGGGTTGCTGGGGATCGAACTCAGGGATTTGTGCTTGCTAGGCAAGCATTCTAACCACTGAGCTCAATCCCCAGTCCCTCTTTTATTTTATTTTGAGACTGGTCTCACTCTAGTCCAGGCCAGCCTTGAACTCACTGCAGTCCCCTGCCTCAGCCTACGAGTGCTGGAATTACAGGTGTGCACCACCATGCCTGGCCCTCCTCACATGCTGAATTCTGAATGTCCTATTTTTTTTTAATAGATTTTTATTAAAATTTATCCAAAATTACACAAACTTACAGGCCATTACACAACCTTACAGACCACAATACATTGTGCCTTTTGCATAGGACTGAGCAATGTAAAAAACCACATAAATGCAGCATTAACTCACAACTACATAAAGTTACTGCAGTACCTCGTATACATGTCACTGTTTTAAGTTTGGGTTATTAGGTTCTTGTTTTTAAGATAGCAGCATTCCTCTGAATACCTTTTCCCCTCCCCCTTTGCCCTTTCCTTGTTCCCTTGTACCCTTTGTCTATTAGCTTATATCTAACCCTTTGCCTTTTTGTATTCATTGTTTACCCTTCTCTTTTGTTTGTATTTTGCCCCACTCAAATGAGGGATGCCGTACAGTATTCAAGCTTGCGAGTCTGGTTTATTTCACTCAACACTACCTATTTTCTAAAACAGTGGGGAGGGAGGGAGTCTGGCAGTACAGCTATGTCTTAGAGCACACGCTTAGCACTCGGGAGGCCAGGGCTCAATCCCAGCACAGGGGTGTGCACACACTTGCACACACCCACATGGCCCCCCCCCTCCCTGGCTGGGGGGCGGCAGGGTTTGGTCCCTGGCTGGACACTTGCGGGTCACTGGTTGGTTCTGCTGGTTGGTGGCTGTGTGGCTGCCCTGCTGCATGGCTCGCCTTTTCCGGCCAAATTTGTCCCCTGCCTGGGCTGTGCCCGCTGTCGGCTCTTCCTGCTCGGGTGGGGAAAGTACCCTAAAGCCACGTGCTTAAAACTGAAACCAAAGTGTAACGGCTGGCCACCACGAGGGCAGGGTCCCCACACCCAGAGCCGTGACACCAACGGTAGCCCCCAAGTTCCTCCTCCCTCTTAGGAAGGTCCTGGACGGTCCTAAATCGAGATTAAATTTTTCTTCAGAGAGGGATTTTGTCCCCTGCCTCCTCTTCTGCTGCACTTTTTCTTTTATGATTCATATTTTAAATTTAGCCAAGAATTGCGAACCCTTTTTATTTTATTTAAAAGTATTTTTTTTAGCCAGGCGTAGTGGCATACTTCTGAAATCCCAGCACTCTGTGAGGCTGAGGCAAGAGGATCAAGATTGAGCCTTCTCTGGGCATTTTAGAAAGTTCTGTCTCAAGATTTAAAAATGTTAAAGGGACTGAGGATGTAATTTGGTGGTTGAGTGCCCCAGAGTTCAACCTCTAGTAGCAGGGAAAAAAAAAAATTATTTTTTTTTTGAGACAGGATCTTGCTGTATAGACCAGGCTGGGCTTGAACTCCTGCCTCACCCTCCCAAGTGCTAGGATTACAGATGTGCGCTACCATGCCTGGCTTCCATGAATCTTCTTTTACTTATTTTTGAGGCTGGGGATTGAACCTAGGGTCTTCTGCATGTGACCGCTGAGCTGTCCCCCAGTCCCTCCAAGCATATTTAAAACATTGTCCAGTCCAGGAAGGGACTCCAGTGTGCATTCCAGAACAGGTCTGCACTAATGGCGTTTTCTCCTGGCCGCCTCTGCATGTGCAGCTCTGTTTTTTGGGCCCCATGGGGCAGCTGTGGGGGACTCGACCTTGACCTATACCAGTCCTGGGCCTGTATAACCAGAGGCTGTTTGTGCCGTATGGCTGGCTCTGGATTCGTATGGTTTTAATACATTGTTCTGCTTTTTAATACTACTTAATCTGTACCTTTTAGCATTTCAAAGAAAATAATTTAATATTGCTTCTTGCCTTTACCAATTACTTTGCATACCCCCATTTACTGTTTTGGTACCAGCTTTATTAAGGCAGATTTTTAGGAACAGTATCTTTTGTGTGTGTGTGTGTGTGGGTGCTGGGGATCATACTCAGGGCCTTGTACTTGCTAGGCAAGCACTCTGCCACTTGAGGTAAAAATCCCCGACCCCAATTGAGGCAGACTTAAAAAAAAATTTTTTTTTGTCTTGTTTCATTTTGTTGTTGAGGCAGGGTCTTGCTATGTAGTTTGGGCTGTCCTTGAACTCACTATGTAGCTCAGGCTGGCTGTGACCTTGCTGCGATTCTCCTGCCTCAGCCTCCCGAGTCCTGTTATTACAGGCATGTGCCAGCACGCCTGGCAATTTAAAGGTTTTATTTGGGTTTCCCCAACCTTGCCTCTGTGGCAGGAATTATAGTGCCCTGTGGAACATCTCCGATGGGGTGACTTTCCATTGTATTTTGAATGATGTGTTATGTTAATGTTTCATGTTGATGTGACCATTGTCAAGACTAAAATAAAAGCTTTAGAGAAATTACTGAACTCAAGCTGAGAACCAGCATTTTTGGGAGCTGGCTCCCTAACCAAGCAAGGCTCAGCCCTGCTGCCCCACCGTCCCTTCCCTGGCCTGGCTCCAAATGACAGGCTGGCTCCTCCTGCACCCCAGAAGCCCCCAGGAGGGCCAGTAGCCCTGGGTACCAAGCAGGGCCCTGCCCGGGGAACCCTGAAGCTGTGTTCTGCCTTTTGTGTGACTGTCTCCCAGCAGCACCGCAGGCTTTGAAATGGCTGGAAGCGCGGCCCCTGCTGCTGGGATCAAGAGAGGCTCTGTCCCCTGGGGTGGGGGACACAGGGGTCCCAGAACTGCTGCTGCCAAGAGGAACCCACCATTCGAAATGCAAGACTCAAGCTGTGATGGGAAAGATGTTCCCAACTATAGATGGTTTAAGAGTGGCAATCTAACCTGGCAGCTGGGGGCAGCAAGCCACGGCCTCAAGCCAAATGCCGCCTTGTTTCAGAGGACTTGGAGGCTTAGGGTGGTTTCTACATTTTAAGTGGATGTGAAAAAAATCAAAAGGAAAATTATATTTTAGGACTGTGAAAATGACATGCAACTCAAATTTCTTTCCTTCTTCCTCTTCTCCTCTTTGTTTGTTTGTTTTGTTTGAGACAGGGTCTCACTATGTAGTTCAGGCTGGCCTTGAACTCACTGTGTAGCCCCAGCCGGCCTCATATTTGTGGCAGCTTTCCTCCCTCAGTGCTGGGATTACAGGTGTGGGCCACCACACCCAGCTTTAGTATTTTATGTACGTATTTACCGTGTACAACACGATGTTTTGCAATACGCATACACTGTGGAATGGTCACACTGAACCAATCATCATTTGTGTAACTTCACGTACTTGCTGCTTGCCGTGGCGAGCTGCCGCCTTTCTGTGCCCTCTTTTGGTAGCTCTGAGAACACCTCCTCCCTGGGGATGGGTTCTAGGAAGTAGCATTGCTCAAAGCTGGGCTTGGTCATGCGCCGCATGACTTAGGGAACGTTTGTTTTGCCAGAGGCAGGTTTTACATCTCAGCCGGCTTTACAGAATTCCCTTCGCTCTGCCCCCTCCAGGTGGCTGGGCTTGAACCCAGGTCCTCGCACATGCTCTACCCTTGAGTTACCCCCCACCCTACAGCTTTGGAATAAAACTATCTGGCCAGGTTATGTAGAGTTAACTTTGGACCTCCTTTATCTCTGCACTTACAGGAATGTAGAACTGCTTCCAGGAACTGGCCCTTTCTGCAGCTGTGGCCTTGGAGAAGAGATGGTTTGCCTTTTACTGACTTCTGTGTCTCTCTTGGGTCCAGGTCACAGCCTGTAAATCCTTAGCTCAGTGCCCTCAATGATGTGCTTCCTCACAGGCAGCTTGACTCAGGAGAAACCTGGCAGCTGGGACTGTGCCTGAAGCTTTACTGTCCATACTCTGTGATCCTCATACAACCATGACCACCACCACCACTCCTACCACCACCATCTCCGTGCCCCTCCACCGTCTCCATCCCCCCTTCACCATCTCCATCCCCCCTTCACCATCTCCCTCCCCACCTCTGCCATCTCTATCCCCACCTCTGCCATCTCCATCCCCACCCAGCACTTCTGTTTTAGTTTCCTTGTCACTGAGACTCAATACTCAACATCCAAAACTTAAAGGGGGACAGGGTCATTTTGGCTCAAGACTGTAGAGGTTTCAGTCCACAGTCGCTGGCTCCCAGGCAAGGTGACATGGCAGAGAGTGAGGAAAGCGGCTCACTACACGGTGGACAAACAGCAGAGCAGGGAAGTGTGGCGCCCTGTGGGGGATGATGACCTGCCTCTTCCACCAGACCCCAGCTCCCCCCACCTCCTAGCGGCAAATCTGCTGCAGCCTCCATAATCCAATTACCTTCCCAAAAGTCCCGCCGATGATTGCTCAAGGCTTTATGGCGGACATCTAGATGTAACCCATGGCAACCTTCCTGGCCACCCCATCCCCTCTACTGCCATCACTTCCACAATCACTACCACCACCAGCAAGACAAAGATCACCCAGGTACTTCTTTTGTTTTGTTGGAGACAGGGTCTCACTATACAGTTCAGGCTGGCCTCAAACTCATGGCAATCCACCTGCCTCAGCCTCCTGACTGCTGGGACTACAGGCGTGCACCACCACATCTGGCCAACAGGCGCCTTAACAGGAGAACTGGGGTAGCTGAGTAATTGCAGAGAAGGAACCTGGGTCAGACATGGTCTAAATGAGGGAACAGTCACATTACACCCCCTGGGTCTCGGGGAGGCTGCAGGTGCCACCAAGAGCAGCCTTCTCTTTCAGTGGCTGGCGGGTCTTCAGCTTGGGAAGCACAGCATGGCGCATTCCCATAGTGCGGTCCATGTTCGGCCCGATGGCCTGAACTTCAAGGTCTGTGATGCCAGGACTGCTGTCCTCTCACTTCACTGTTGTTTTTATTCTCGGAGGTGCCGGGAGTAGAACTCAGGGCTTCACACATGCCAGGCAGGTGCTCTCCCGTTCTGCTACACTGTCCACTTATTTTTTATTTTTTTGTGATACTAGGGACTGAACCCAAAGCCTTCATACTGAGCTCTACCCTCAGTCCTTTTTTTATTTTTATTTTGAGATAGGGTTTCACTAAGTTTCTAAGTTGCTCAGTGTGGGCTCAAACTTGAGATCCTCCTGCCTCAGCCTTTGGACTAGCTGGTATTATAGGACCTGTACCACTGCTCTCTCAGATCTTTTTCACCATCCTGTTTCTCGAATCTCTCCCTCTTCTCTGTCACTCTGTCTTAGTTACTTTTCTAGTTGCTAAGACAAAATACCCAACACCCAAAGTTAAAGGAGGAAGGGTTTACTTAGCTCCCAATTCATACAGGTTTCAGTCCACAGTCAGCTGGCTCCAAAGCAGGGTGGTAGGCAGAGGGGCATTGCGGGGGGAAACAGCTCATGGCAGGCAGAAGACAGCAAAAGCAAGCAAGCAACCGGCCTCAAGAGACCTACTACCAGTAAAAAGCCTCTTTTCCCTTATAGTGTACCCAGGCTACCCGCCCTTAGGGTGGGTAGCACTCACACACTTAATCCCGGTGTTGCTCCATGAATCAGTCACACACTCTAGATCTAGCCACCTATGACTAGATGGGCTTCCAGGGGACATGTAGACACGAGCTGTAACACTGTCTCTCTTTCTCCAGGACATTGTCCCTGCTTCCCAAAGGGAAAGCCTTGCCAGACTAATCTTTTTCTCCAGTTTGGGTTTGGGAAGCCAGGAAGACTCAGATGTTCTCTGTCTTGGGTCCCTTGCAGCTCTCTCCCTCAGTCAACGGGGGCCTCCTGGTGCTGGGTGACACTGGGCTCTTTTGCTATTATGATATTACAATTTTGGTTTTTTCCCTTTTTTTTTTTTTGAGGTGCTGGCAATCAAACACAGGGCCTTGAACTTGCTAGGCAAGCACTCTGCCACGGAGCTAAATCCCCAACCCCTACAATATTACAGTTTTGAACAGTTAATGTTAGGCTGATTAAAATAGGGAAAATAAAAGTTTTTATTTGTTTGTTTTTAATCTTCAGATGCAGTCTCACTAAACCGCTGAGTTGCCCAGGCTGGGCTCAAATTTGTGACCTTCCTGCTTTGGCCTCCAAAGCAGGCGCACCACCATACCTGACTGAAAATAAAAGATTTGGAGGCTGAGGCAGGAGGATTGTCAGTTATAGGCCAGTCAGGGGAACTTAGTAAGATATTTTCTTAAAATGAAAAAAAAAAAATTAAAAAGCACTGGAGATTTAGCTCAGTGCTTCCCGGGTTCAATCCTCAGCATCACAAACAAAAGAAAAAACAAAAGCAAAACCAGATTTTGTTTTACCTTCATTTATTCCTTCAGTAACACTCTCTCTGTCCTTATGTGCATCTGACTTCCTGATTGATATAATCTTCCTTCTCTCCAAATAACTTCTTCTGGCATTTCTTTCTCTTTTTTTGGCTTGACGTGGCCCTCGGTTACTGTAGTATTCTGGACTTTTTCTGCTTATTGCTTATTCAAGGTCAGGGAAAAGCAAAATACAAAGTATGTTCCTTGAGTGTCTGCTGCTAGCCCAGAAATGACTACCAGGTGGCGCTCCTCCCCGGCCGCGGTGTGCAGCCGTCGGCTCAGCGGCCAGGGCCGCGCCCCGGTACCTGGAGCCTGCTCAGGGCTGCTCACAGGCTGGGGGTTTGCGCTCCTCCGTTTCCTTCTCCCTTTGCACAAGGGAAGATTTCAGTTCTCCCTGTAAAGCAGCTAGTGTTTATTCGGGGAGGACAGCCGCAGAGAACGGAGTCGGGGCGCAGGAGGGCGACGGCATCCTTGACCCGGGCGAGACTCGCAAAGGTGAGGGCCGCTCGCGTGCCTTGCTTCCAAACAAGAAAGGGCCCGCGGCAGAAATGTGGCTGGAAGGGGTGATCTGCGGGGTGGGGACCACGGGGACACCTGGGATATGCCTTGAAGCCTACTCTGCCTGGTAAGGATGCTGGTTTGCGTGGTTTAACACAAACAGCAACATTTTCACGGAGGCCTTCACTCACTTGTGTGAAAACAGTTTTAGAAGTGTTTATTTTATTTTGGGGGGGTGTGCTGCGGATCGAATCCAGGGTACACACATGCTAGCCAAGCGCTGCCCTACGTCCCTCACTTTTTGAGTCAGGATCTCATTAAACTGCCCAGGCTGGTCCTGAGTTTAGGATCCTCCTGCCTCTGCCTCCTGAGAAGTTCAAATTACAGCTGCTTGCCACTATGCCCAGCACGAGGGTTTATTTTTCTTACAAGGTTGGTGCAGGTTATAGTGGGGCAAAGCCCTTCTTGGTCCCGATCGCGCTGTGGCTTGCAGCGGTGTCCATGAGTGGCGTTGCTAGTGAGGACACGGGGTGGGCTACAGCATCCACAGGGCCACTCCGGCGAGAATCGCGCAGGGCTGCGAGCCGGGTGGAGGAGAGAGTGTGGCCTGACTCCGAAGGGGAAGATGCGAGGAAGAGGCAAGTAGAGGGAGGGCGGGCTGGAAGGTGGCAGGTCGCCCCAGGAGCTGAGCCCCACACCCAGCCCGCTCCGTGTGGTGTCCGAGGAAGAAGCTCCGGGGGTGGTGGGAGCACCTTTTGTTTTGTTTTGTTTTGTTTTGTTGAATCAGGATCTCACTGTGTAGTTCAGGCTGGCCTCGAACTATGGTACTTTCAAGAAGCAGGGGGG
>PVJO010004763.1:0-49256 GCA_004026905.1 Hystrix cristata
CTTCCTTCCTTCCTTCCTTCCTTCCTTCCTTCCTTCCTTCCTTCCTTCCTTCTTTAGGCACTGGGAATTAAACCCAAGGCACATCACACATACTAGGCAAGCACTGAACTACATCACCAGCTCTTTTAATTTTATTTTGAGATAGGGTCTTCTTAAGTTACCCAGACTAGCCTTGAACTTGGAATCCACCTGTCTCAGTCTTCTGAGTAGCTAGAATTACTGGTGTATGTCACCACACCTGATGAGGAAGTACCCTTTTATTCTTAGTGTCTGAGAGTTTTTATCTAGAGTGGATTTGGGAATTTTTTCAAATGCTTTTTCTATATGTATTGAGATGAGACCATATAACTTTTCTCTTTAATCTGTTAAGATGGTGATTGATATTGTTTGGCTTGGAAATAAGCCCCCCGCCTGGCATTGACAAGATAAATCCTATTCAATCATGGATGTCATACCCTTTTTATATGTTACTAGATTTTATTTGTTAATATTTTGGTAAGGATTTTTACGTCTGTGTATACCAGGAGTTTTAGTCTGTAGTCTTCTTGTAGCATCTTTGTGTGGTTTTTCTATCTGGATAACACTAGCCTTAAGAAATGAGTTGAAAAAAAAAATTATGACTCTAAAGAAAAAAAAAAAAAGAAATGAGTTGAGAAGTATACCTTTCTCTTATATTTTCACAAAGAGTTTGGTATTATTCCTGAAATGTCTGGTAGAATTCATCATTGAAGCCATCTATGCCTGGAATTCTCTCTGTGGGAAGGTTTTTAACTACAAATTTAATTTCCGTAATAGATATTGGGTCATTTAGGTGACTTGTTTCTTCTTCATTGAGCTATGGTTGCTTTTGTTTGTAGCTTTTAAGAAATTTGTCCGTGTTATTTTAATTCTCATACTTATGGGGAAAAAATTGTTGCAACTTACTTTGAAATGCACCAATAATTGAAGGTGGACTGGTGGATGGATAGAGGGGTAAACAGATACATAATAGGGCAAACGTAGCAAAATGGTAATTGTAGAATCTAGTTGGTGAGTATGTAAGTATTCACTGTGAACATCTTTTAAATATTTGGTGTGTTTTAAAATAGAATGTTGAAAAACAGAGAAGAAATATAGCATAGTGGTTAAAGGGCACCTAAGCTAGAACCAGACTGCCTGGGTTCTAGTAACGTCCACAGAATTTACAGTGCCTAAGCCTTCCCATCTAAAAAAATGAGGGTAATAACAACACCTACTCTGTAAATTGGTTGTGAGGATTACGTGATGCGATATGTGTAAGACCTTTAGAGCAGTGAGTGTCAGAGAGTAATTATAAGCAAGCTATTATCTTTTAAAATAAAGTGAGATTTAGGCTTGGCGTGATAAATTTTAGTTGAAAGAAGGACTCATGAGTAGATGAGGGAGAAAGGGGACTGAGGATGAAGAGGATGTGAGGAGATGATGGCTGCAGAGGTGCCAGCCCAGGTCCAGTGACTGTGTAAGGGAAGGAAGTACAAATGGCAGTTAAAAGCAAGCGGCAGCAGGAATGCCGGTGAGCCCAAGTCTGTACTGGGACTCTCCTTTTGTGCTTGGAGGGAGGGATGTGTTGCGTTCCTAATGCCTATTAGACTGGCTAAGCAGGTCTTCTTAGACCGAGGGTGGCTGTCCAGGAGCCAGTACATGCCCACGTCTACCCCACCACCCTAACCCTTCAAGACCTGGGGGAGTTTGCAGCATGGATTCAGATACAACAGTTCTGACGACCAAGCTATCTGTGATGATGGCTTTCTGAAGTATGGCTGAGATCCTGTTTCTTCTGCTGCTGGAGAAAGCTGGGGAGCTAATTTTCTCCTCTTCAGTGCTATTAGAACTGAAATCAGCACACTCTCACATCCCCTATATTTCATGCCAGTTATTTTTGCACACATGGTCAGATTATTTCACTGTAGGAGATAAATTATAAAAGGAGACACAGTTTACATTGGGGGAAACTGAGGCTCGGGGTGGTCACACATCTTACAAGTGGCAGATCCAGTATTTGGGTACCACAGCAGTGACTGACATTTGGATGTATTCTGGGCACCAGCTATATTCTAGGTGCATCAGATGTATAAACTCATTGAGTTGTCAAGCAGTCAAGAAAGTTACTCTTCTGGTCACATATCTGTTGCTATATAGCTGGGGAAGTGAAGATAAAGTGAAGTTGAGGCCATCCATCCAGTGAAGGGCAGCAGTGAGAGTTGAAGCTTTACCTTTAGCTATAGAGGCCAAGCGCCTGAGTTTGCTCCGCTCCCTCTCCATCAGCTGCTAGTGAAGCCCAGACACTCACCAGTCCACTGGGGCAGCAAGCTTCTCCCCAATCCCCATCTGCAATCAGCTGCGGGGATAATGGCTTCTGTGGTTCAAGGGCACAGGCAATTTACAGGAACCTAAGTGGCTCAGGAAAAAAAGTAAAGTGAAACTGGAAACATGGAAAGGCGTTCGGGAGTGGGTAGAGGATATTGTTTGGTTTGGCCACTGCTGTTTTCTGAGCACTTCCACAGGGCTAGACAGGGCACGGCCAGGAAATCCTGGCTCCCACTGTGGCTAAACGAGTTACAGTGTGTTTGTGGGCAGGGACAGCTCGCAGGGGCATCAATGCAGAATCTGAAGTTCAAGTGGCTAGAGCTGCTCTGACGTCCCAGATACATATAGGGGCTACTTTGGTCTTGTGAAAACTGAAGCCAGGAAATAAACTTCACTTTGGGCTGGGGATTTAGCTCAGCGGTTAAAGTGCTTGCCTTACAAGCCCAAGACCCTGAGTTCGATCCCCAGCACCAAAATAAATAAATAAATAAATAAATAAATAAATAAATAAATAAATAAATAAACTTTTTCATGGCTACTAATATCCAGAACCTTCTCTATGCTAAGCACTGTGCAAGGAGTTCTCTCTGTACATCCCATGTCCTCACTACTGGTAACCCAGCAAGAGTAGATAATGTAATCTTTATTTGCCAGATGGAAACTGAGGTTCAAGGAGGTGACAGACCCTCAAATAACACAGCTAGCCAGGCGTGGTGGCACATGTCTGTAATACTGGCACTCTGGGAGGCTGAGGCAGCAGGAGCACAAGTTTGAGCCCAGGCTTGGCAATGTAATGACTTAGTGTGACCCTGTCTCTAAAATACAAAATAATAATAATAATAATAAATAAAAGATGGATAATTGGAAGTAGGGAGGTTGATCTTTTTCAAATGAGAAGGAGCTAGAGTGATGAAGGGGGGGAAGGAAGAAAGGATGAAAAAATGAATTAAGATGTGGTGTGTACCAGCTCCATACAAGGAGTGTAAACATTATGTCCTGCAAACATGTACTAACAGAAATTTTTAAATTTTTTAAAAGGGCTGGGGGTGTAGCTCAGTGAAAAGGCTCTGGGTTCAATCCCCAGTACCATGCCACAAAATATGTAAAACGCCCTCAACAACAACAACAGAACAACTAATAAATGTCTTAGCTAGTATGACTGCCACCAAAGACCTATGTTCATTCTCCTTCACCAGGTGCACCCCAAAGGGTGCTACCGGGGCAAAGGCAATAAAACCTTGAATGGAACTAATAGTAACACACTGGAGAAATGGAATTTGGAAGATTAGTGAGGTTTAAGAAAAACCCTACATTCCTTTTGGGCTAAGCGCTGAGTCTCTAGGTAGAGGGTGATGGGTGGAAAGTCAGGAAGAATGTGAAGGAAATTTTTCACTCAGTTTAGAGCTTGAACAGGAAGGCAGGGACATTTTTATAGATGGCACATATGGCTTGGCCTGGAAGGAGAAATGCTGGTTGGGCACAGCCTTGAGGAAAAAATGTCCAAGGTGGAGAGACTACTCATGTGGCGTGTACATCATGGCATCTGGTATTGGCATTCCCCAAAGAAGAGCAGACACAGACAGAGGAAGAGCTGCTGTGGGACAGGGGTGTGCCAGCAGGCCTGCTGTCCCTTCCCTTCTGCTCACCCTGAGAGACGGTTGCTGCAGCAGGAGCCTTTGCCCGTGACCCATCCCCCAGGCCAGAGCTGCCAAGAAGATGCTTTCTGTATTGGCAGAAGTAGGAGGAATGAGGAGGTTCACCCACTAGAATAAACAAAAGGACCTCCTTCCCTTATCCCTAATGCAGGCAAGAGCCAGAGCA
Source organism: Hystrix cristata (assembly GCA_004026905.1). NCBI lineage: Eukaryota > Metazoa > Chordata > Mammalia > Rodentia > Hystricidae > Hystrix > Hystrix cristata. The sequence continues at coordinate 4,147 of PVJO010004763.1, forward strand.
AATAGCAAACATGTTGAACTGGTTTTGAATGTAGTTTGGGAGCCTCTCTGGACCACCAGCATCCTGGGCCTCTGGGTAGCAGGCCTGCAGGAGCTCAGCAAGCCTCCTGGCAGGAAGGCAGGCTTCCAAGTGCACATTTCTGTAGCCTGCCCAAGAAAGTAGATGGTACCAGCTCAGGGTCTGGCCAGGGACAGGCTCCTGACTGCTTGGCATATTCAAAGCCATCTAGATACCTGGATGTTCAGAGCTCTCTAACTTATCAGAACTTTGCTTTGCAGGAATTTCCGGGAGACAAATGGAAACCAGTAACAGGAAACAGGAAGACTGGCCAATCAGGGAGGTAAGTGCTGGCTGAAGGAGTTGGGGTAAATTGGTGCCTCTGAAGCTTCTATAAAAATTACTAAGGTCTTCAGTTTACTTAGTTACCTTTGAGGAAACTGGTCTGGTATCCATACCAAGGACTTGGTGCCACATTTGTAGTCCAGCCTGCCTCCTAGAGAGCTGGGTGTAGACCCAACTGATTGTGACAATAGTTTGAAATACATGCTAGTTAAGCAGTATTGTGGGACGTTCTACCCATCAGCTTAGAGGTTTGAGACAACCCTGCACTGGTCAAAGGTCATGTGGGACCAGACTGTACTGAAAAAGAAATGAGAAGGCATAAGCTGTGCCTCCCTTCCCAGTGGCCATGGGGCATTTGGAGCTTGCATAGAGGAAGGAGGACTCTCCAGCTACTGCTGTGCCTTTACCTCAGTGTTGTTGGAGATAACCACTTATTGGGTTCTGCCACCTTCCTTTTAATATGATTCACTGGGAGTTTAATGTCTGCTTATTAAAAATCTGGGGACAGTTCCACTACTCTGGGAGGCTGAGACAAGAAGATCTCAAGTATGAGCACTGCCTGAGCAACTTAGTGGCTTAGTGAGAACCTGTCTTAAATTTTTTAAAAGGCTGGGAATTTAGCTCAGTGTGAAGGACCTGGTTTCAAACCCCAGGATAGTAATGCAAAAAAAAAAAAATCAACCTGGGAAAAGATCATGATGACAACTCCTGGAGATGGGCAAGGACATTTTTATAAATGGCATTTGTGGCTTGGAATAGAGAGAAGAGCTTCTTGGGCACACCCCTGAAGGAAAAATCATGTGGGATGGAAAGTCTGTCAGTGGAATGTGGAGATCATGGAAGCAGCATCCGTGTTCTCCAGAGATGTGTTGTCCGAAGTTACCGCCCTAGGTAGCCTGAGGCACAGAGAGTTCCCTTCTTCTTCTGGGTCATTCTGTGTCAGCCTAGCTGGACCTTTTTTGTGGACTCCTTGATATAATCTTTAAGTCAGTTTTTTTTTCAGCCCAAATAATACAAGATGCCCCTAAATTATATTGACTCTTAATGCAATCTCCCAAATAAACAAGGGGACAGGGAAGAAGCCTCCAAATTGTGCCTGAGTTCTCCATGGTGAAGACACTGAGAGAGAGGACTAGAATCTGGGCCTCCTCGATCCTAAAGAGCCTGGGGTTCTTTTTAGGGTGTCTATATTATCCCTCATGACTTGATGGCATAGTCAAGAATTTTCCTCACTCTTCTCTGACTCCGAAGTCTGGGAAACCTCTCTCTGGTTGGTAATAAGAGGAGGAAATTTACATTCATGGATCATCTACTGAGTGCTAGTGCATAGGCTGGAGTCGGATCTTTGTATACTGAAAATCTCATTAACCCTCCACAACAATTCATTTTGATGTCCATTTTGTAGATGAGGTCCCAGAGAGGTTCTATAACTTAGCTCAGGTCACACAGCTTGCAAGTGATAGAACTAGGTTTTGGACACAGATTTGTTTGGCCCCCAAATTCATGTTTTTCCCATTATACCTGCTTCAATTAGGATTCATAAGAAACCCTTCAAAATGATCCCTCAACATCATGTCTCAGAAGTCTTGGGTGGGGATTCTGTGAATAGCTTTGATTCCCCAGCTCTGGACTGACTTGCACTGTGTCCTTGGGAAAATTACTCCAGTCTGACAAGCCTGCTAAATTTCCTACATTAGATCGAGACCTTCAAGAGAGGAGACCGTGTCTTGGACGTAGCCTTATTCTCTGTGCCAGACACAGAGAAGCTGCTCAAGAGGTATTTATCGTTTGCTTGCCAAATGAATAAACGGGACTTGTTCACCACTGACTGGGTGAAGAGACACAAAAACAATAATGCTAAGTAACATTTCCCAAGCTCGGTCCTCTGATCTAGGCACTGTTCAAAACATTTTACATGCAGTTACTTATCACTGTAACTTATGGGGTTGGTATTATTTTCTCTCCCCTTGACAAAGAGAAGACACTGAAGCATACACATACATTTCTTTACCTAAAACTCCACAGCTAGAACTAGCTAGACTTGGGAGGTGAAGCTTCAGAGACACTATACTATAGCACAATCTTTCTCTGAAATGGTTCTGTGATGGACTGATCAGCGAAGGAAGACTTTACTAAAAGTCTAGCATATGCACTATCCTTTTCTATACCGGGTGGGAAGTATTAGCAAAAGAGTAGCAGGAAGCACAGTGCTTGCCCACACCACGAACAGGGAAGGATAACACACATGAACCTCACCAGCAGGAATGATACATTGCCACTTGCAAAATGACCTGTGAGCCCTGAGCCTTATTACACATATTAGGTTGTGCTTTGTCTTCCCACCCATTCTGCCAGGTAGGTATTATTATACTAGGTCAGTGGGTCTCAGAATCAGTGCTCAACAGAAACACCAGGGAAACTTGTTGGAACACCTGGAGAGTTATTTAGATCCCACCGCCTGAGAGTCCGATTCAGTAGGTATGTAGTGGGACTCAAAATCTCCATCTCTGATGAGCTCCCTGGAAGGTGCTGATGCTGCAAAATCTGAGCTTCAGAGAGGCTAAGTGGTCTACTCAAGGTCTCACAGCTAGGAGAGATAAGCCCAGATTTAAACCCAGCCTTTGCTTACACAGATTACCAGAAGATGAAACCCTGTCAAATACAGAGTTTAAACATCAAGCTCCTGACACATGGTAAGGGACCAATAAATGACAAATATTCCTGTGCCTTGTATAAATTCATTGGAGAGTAAGAAAACTGAACGTTAGGAGTTACAGGAGAAAAGACCCAGAGAGGAAACTAAGCAGAGTATGTGGGAGGAATCCAACCTACTGGTTAAATTCTGGAGCCTTGGAGTTAATCCTGTGAATGCAAGTCTAGGTTCTTCTATTGACTACTCATTGTGGCCTTGATAAGTGCTGCCCTTCCCCCTGCTCCTGCCTCTCTCCCTTCCCTTTTCATTTCTCTTTCTTTCCTTATTTGTAACATGGGGTAAATTGTGGGGAGTAAATGAGTTAATGTTGCTATGCAGGCTTCCTCAATAGTTAACAATTTTAATGGCTATATAATATTTCACCAGCTTAATGTGCTTTAATTTATTTAATCGTTCCAAAATTGTTAATTAGATTGTTTCCTATTTCTTGCTATTATAAAGTAGTGCTATAGAAACAGCTATAGATATAGCCTTTCCTCAGTTTGAATTATCTCATTAAAAATAACTATCTGGAGTTGGGTTACTAATTCAAAGAATATGAACATTCTTACAGTTTTCAGAGATTTTACCAAACTGCTTTCCTAAGAAGGCATTTTACACTGCCCTTAGAAATATATGAGGATACCAGTTTCCCTTAAAATTTTGCCATCATTGAAAATGCAATAGGTATAAATGGTACTTACTATTTTTGTTCCTTTCATCGCTCCAATTTGAACATTTTTCTTGTGTTTGTTTAATGTCTGTGTTTCTTGTCACATGAATTGTCTGTTGAGATCATTTGCCTACAAATACATGACACCTTTTAAGGAATAAGTAGAGAAACACTGATAATTAGAGCTTGGAGGAAAAACAGGAGGTAAGTCAAAAATAACTCTGAGTCCCAATGACTTGGAGAAAATTATAGACATAAATGAGGTGGTTGAGAAAGGGAGCTGCTTTGGTGAGGAAAATGTTGGATTTGGATGCGCTGTAGTTGAAGTTAGTGGCATATACAAGTGGGACCCTTTGGAGGACACTTATGAAACACCCAGGCCAGGGGTAGGATGAGGAAGAAGGGCCAACAGAGGAAACTGAAGGGTCAAGCCGCCAATGGGGGTAGAAGGAGAAATCTGTGACTATGCCACTACCCTGGCAAACAAAGGCATGAGTGCAAATACGTTTGGCATTTTGGAATCGTACTTGACTAAAGCAAACTCAGTGAAGTGATGGATATGAAAGTGGATTGCATGATGGTCTGTAAGGAAAATACATGAACAAGAAATATAACCAGCTTTACACATCATAAATTCCCATTTTAAGTGTACAGTTCTAAGACTTTTAGTAAATTTATAGTGACGTGCAATCATTATCACAAGCCAGTTTTACAAAGTTTTTGTTACACTAAAACATCCCTCGGGCCCAATGACAGTCTCTCACTATTCTCACCTTCAACCTCCATCTACTTTCTGTCTTCATAGAACTGTAGACATCATATGGATGGAATCATACAAAATATGTGCTATTATGTCACTTAACATGATGTTTTAAAAGTTCATCCATGTAGTAGCATGTTTCAATGCTTCATTCCTCTTTATTGCAAAGTAATATTCCACTGCATCAATATTCCACATTCTGTTTACCAATTCGTTCATTAATAGACATTTGGGTTGTTTCCACCTTTTGGCCACAGTGAATATTACTATTATAAAAATTTGTGTACAAGTTTCTGCACAACTATATTTTCAGATCTTTTTGATATATCTTTAGGAGTAGAATTTCTGGGCCATATGATAACTTTATGTTTAACTTTTTAAGGAACTTCTTTTTTCCAAAGCAACTGCGTCATTGTACATTCCCACCAGCAAAGTAGGAGGGGTCCATTTTATTTTTATTTTTATTAATTATAGTACCATGATTATTACTGTGTGTTTTTTTAAATGTTCAAAATAAATGTTTAAAAAAGACATTTAAACATTAAAAATGCTTAAAAAGAAGTTGGCTAGGGAGAGGAAGCAGAGAAGTTAGGAATATTGGCTTTATAATTCAGTGTTCTCAAAATGTGGTCCCAGGCTTAGCAGCCTTAGTATCACCCAGGAACTCACTAGGAACGAAAGTTATAAAGTCTCACTCAGATCTACTGGATGAGAGAATCGGGATGTAGGCCAGCATTCTTTGTTTTATTAACACCCCGCCCCTCCCCCCGGAAACTCTGGTACACACTAAGTTTGAGAACCACCAGTTTAGGTGAAGATTTGTTCAGGATGTTGTTGGATTACTTTAAAAACAGAAAAGACAGATCAGTCAAAAGGGAAAAGTTATCAGTGCTAAGATGGAAGAGGCAGATCACAGTTAAAGACCTCAGGCAGGTGAGAAGGACTAGGAAAGGTGTGGGGAAGAGATGACATTTGTGAAGAAAAATCCTGATGGAGTTTCTCCTTTTTATCACCACCACACATGTGCATTTCAACATTTCTTATGCCGTTTCGCTCACAACTGGAATGCCAAGTGCAGGTGGAAAGTCGAATATATAATTTTGAGCCACTCTGTCTGCCCTGAAGCCTGCTACGAATTGATGATTCCAGGTGGTTACACTCTTGGTTGTCTCCCTCCACAGTTATTTGTTTTGTTTATTTGCAAAGAGAATTCAAATTCATTTTGATATTAGCAGGAGGGGGATATGGTGAGTAGGTCTATTGGAAGAAAAAGTTACAGGGCTGGGGATTTAGCTCAGTGGTTAGAGTGTTTGCCTCACAAGCACAAGGCCCTGAGTTCAATACCCAGCACAAAAAAAAAAAAGGAAGAAAAAGTTACAAAAGTATATGTATTTTAAAGCCAAAATATATTATTTTTTGGATTCTTTCTCTTGGTTTTCTGTGCCTGCGGTTGTTTGCTATGGTTCTTTCCACTTTTGCACTTCACACAGAACTTTAGAATGTGTAGAGTGATCATAGTTAATCCTCACAAATTGTTAATCCTCACACCTTATTTTTCTTATCTTACTAATGAAGAATATAAGACTTAGGAAAGATATTATTTCACTCTTAACAACAAGTATAATAGCTAACATTTATTGAGTAATATGCATCATATTCATTAAATGCACGTTCCACGAATTATGTTATTTATTATTTATAATGACCCTGTACTATTTATTGACCCAGTTTTACAGCCGAGAAAACACGCAAAGGAATTAAAGTCACTTTCTCAAGGTCAAACAGGCATCTGACTCCAGAGCTCATTACTTCTGAGTTTATACAGCGTGTACGTGACAAAGCTAAGTTCTATGCCGTTTTTTCAGTTCTCAGCCCAGGGCTGTCTTCCCTCCCTTTGTTATACTACACCACAAGCGGAGTGTGGAAGATGCAGTGCACGCTTCCTAGCTTCCTATTTACTGATTGAGTAAAAGAAATGGATGATTCAGAATTGACTCTGACTTCACTGGGAAGCCTATATCTTTCGAGAAGCCTTTACCACCTTAGAAGAATGCAATCTTTAGAAGCACAAAGGGTTTATCACAAATATGGCAAAATGAGTGTAAACACTTGGCTATTAATATAACATTGGAGTACACAAACTTAGTCAAAGAAACTTATAAAAATCAAATGAGAGAAATACATAAATACATAGCTACCTTCTGCTTCAATTTAGGAAGACTAAATATAGTAATGATACAATTCTCCGTAAGTTAACATACAGATGTAAAGCACTATGCTTACAATCAGCATGGGATACTTTATAGAACTTGTTAAATTCATAGTGCAATTTACTTGGAAGAAATGGGCCGGAATCCCAGAGGCAGTGATGATGGATTTATCCTTTTAGATTTGAAAGCCTGTCATGCAGTGATAAATATAAAAAACATATGATAATGTGTTTAAAAGTTAAACCGTGAAATAAAAAAAAGAGATTCTAGAAACAGATTCGAGCTATTTTGAGAATATAGAACACACTGGAAGCAACTCTGAACTGGAGAAAGCCATCCTTCTCACTAATAAATTTTAGGAATTTTAGATATCAATTTAGGGAATAATTAACTTACATAGCACATACTATCCAGAAAATGGCTAGTCAAATAGCCCATTTATTTCAGCTGTGGATGGAAGATAAATGTTAAGTGGAGGATAACATTAGAGACAAGATGCATGGATTCAAATACATAAAAGTTGAAAAAAATCCTTTGTACAACAAAATGTAATAATAAAAAAAAGAAAAGCTACGCATTGGAATGAGGAGAATGCCTGGGATCAACATCACTGAAAATGGTTGCCTGTCTAAAAAGAATAAAGAGTGGATACAGACAGAAAAAGTCAGTTTGAAGATTTGGTTTCATAAGTTGGCAGGGAAAATAAACAGGCAATTTACTTTACATATGAGGAAATAAAGGCAATAAAATTATTCCACGGAAAAGCACAAGGTCTTTAGCAATTAGAGAAGTACAAATAGAGAGCAACTTCAAGGCATTATAACCTTCTTATTAAACTATCAACAATGAAGTCCCTGAGTTCGATCCCTGGCTCCAAAAAAGAAAAAAAAAACCTATCAACAATTAACAAACATGATAAATAGAAATGATAAAACCCTCTCTTGACAAGGCTGTGAAGAAACAGTGTTTCTAGCAGCAATATAAATTAGTTCTGTTTTCCTAGAGGGTAGTCTGGAAATATGTGTCGGGAGTTATAAAACTTGTCATATTCTGACCCAGTGTACCCCCAGGTAAATAAGCTAAAAGAAAAAAAAATACTCTATTTGAACATGTTCATAGTACTACTTGTAATTATGAAAACAGTTTACCAATCTGATATGTCATCATACTGGAACAGAATAACTATTAACAGCGAATGGGTACAAAAATATTGGGTGTTGGAATACATGAGTATTTGTAATAGTATTTACTACCCCAAAGCTAAATCCTAAAGCACATTTTGAATCTGATAGTACACAAAATTCAGAAACAAATCTGTTAAAATGTAAATAGCTGAACTGGAATGCAAGTGATATGCTTTAGGTCCATGTCAAGATGCTGGAATTTATAATAAAAAATCTGAAGAAAGGACATCTCACATCAGTTTGATTTAGGTCTGGGAAATTAGAAATCAAGGACTTTGGAAAAAGCCTCATACCAATGATAGTGCTACTTGCCAGATGGCGTTTGATCTCACTGCTAGCTAAAATTTGGTTTGCTAAAATTTTCCATCAATCAGCATTTCTGCTTATCTAAATCTATAAGAACCTTGACATTTCTGAGGGGTACCTTACTAAACCTTTCTGAACCTCCCTATTCACCGCCACCATTATGTCATAGTAATCCCCCTTACACACACACCAATAAACATTTTAATATCAGGCTTGGGATCATCACTCTCTTAAGACCTTCCTATTTCTCCTCACTTCCATCACCAGTAATAGTTTGCAGAGACTTTGCATTTTGGTGCCATCACTCACAAAGAAAAGTAGTTGTCTCTCTACCATCCTACTTGTGTACAAATGGAGAGCTTGACAACAGCTAGAGACGAGGATCAGTGGAGAGAGGGAGCTAAGCCTCACCCAGGACAGCTCAGGTAAGGCAGGAACTTCTCCCATCTCTTCAAAGGACACTTGGGGACCAGATAAGGCTCAGGGCGAGTGCTCTTGCTTGTTATTTGTTGTTCCTCCTTAGAAGTTCTGTGAATGGTGGAGCAAAGAGAGATGACAGCAACAAACTCTCTGGGTCCTTCTCCCTCCTTGTGTAGATCTCACCTCCTGGACCTCACAAATGTTTCCTTCAGCAGCAACCTGGGAGTGGCTGTTTCTCTTGGCGCACTCTTATCTTTTGGCTGCTGAGAGGAGGGAAAGGCAAGAGGAACTGGCTCTATGCGCTCTTGCTACTGACATCCTGGAATGCCAAGCTATTGTGGTGAGTTTAAAAATAAAATGTCCAAACAAGAGAACTTCAAAAGGGCCAAGGAACAGGCAGGAGATTTTTCAGTCTCTGCAATTATTGGTTTGCATTTTCAATTATTATTAGGCCAAAAAACATTTTTAGCAAAAGGGGAAAATCTGTTCACTGGAAGAAAGGGCAACCTGTGCCAAGAGGAAAAGAGAAGAGCCCAAACTTTGGCAGGCAATCTGCTTTTACTTTGGGGATGCAGTCTCCTTGCTGGTGTCAACAGAGTCCTTTCTCATACTCGGCTTTCATGCTTCCTCCCCCTTCCTCGCTGAGGGACTAAACACTTCACAGACACCTTGGGATGGACGCAGCGCACAGACCTTTCACTCCACCCAAGGAGTCCTTGTGTCAGTGGGACTGTCCCTCAGAGCCAGACAAGGCAAGTTCCCATCTGGACTCTACTGTCTCTTACTTGCTGGGAAAATGACTTACCTTTTCTGAGCCTGAGAATCCTCATGAGCAAACTGGCAATCACAGTACCTACTTCAGTGCGTTGTTGTGAAGATTCACTGAAATCCATGTTTATACAATGGAGTACTATTCTGCCATAAAGAAGGATAAACTTCAGTCATTTTTAGGAAAATGGATGTACCTCAAGACCATAATGCTGAGTAAAGTAAATCAGATGCACAAGCCTAAATATGGCGTGGTTTCTCTTATATGAGAAACCCAGAATATAAATAAATTAAAGAGCAAAATAAAAGAGAATGGGAAACAGGAACATAGAGCTTCTCCAAAACATGAAGGAGCAAGAGCTGGAGGGAGAGGGGAAGAAAAGCGGCCAAAGATGGAGGGAAGGGAATGAAGAAAGAATTAGCATACATTATGTACATGCACCGGCTTTCCACAAGGGGTGTAATCATTATGTACTGCAAACATGTACTAATAAAAATAAAAGTTAAAAAAGGAAAACAAAATAAAACCTCGTATTAAAAAGAAAAGAAAAGAAAAAACGCTGAGCAGAGTGTCCAGTACCTAGTGAGAAGTAAGAAACTGTGGTTCCTGCCCAGTGAAGTTCTTCGCCTTCCATTCAAGAGAGAAGCCCCGCTTGGTTCCAGAGTGGAGCTGCAGATTTCTGTGCATCTAGAAGGCTGAGCCTTTGAAAATAGAACTTTCATAGTCCACCAGTAGCCCTGCCTTGGGCCTAACACACTTCAGTGAATGCCTGTTAAACCAGCGCCCTGTAGCCACGGCTGAGAAGAACCTGTCCCGTGATAATAATCAAGTTGACTGCTTTTTGCATTTCCTTAGCCAGGATACAAGAAAGGCAATAGAGCAGAACCGAATATACACAGTGTCAGAAAGACTTGGCTCTGAATTCCAGTAAGAATTTAAAAATCCGTTTCCATAACTCAAAAGCTCCATGATCTTGGGCAAGTTATTTATCTCAGTTTCAGTAAAATACTTGTCTCACAAAGCTGCAATGAAGATTAACTATATAAAAAGGATCTAAAATGATGCTGAGCACATGGAAAAGTGCCTAATAAATGACAGTACTATATTTTTAGAGCGAAGTCTCTTACCGAGGGCTGTGGCATGTTTGGGTAAATTGTGCAGTGCACAATCCTCACAGCTGTACGCTTCAGCCCTGCTCCTCTTTCCTATCAAGGAAGTTGGACTGCACTGCTGCCTGGTTAATATTCGAGCCTGCTCAACAGTCCAGAAACCAGGAGACCTCAGGTGCCAGCTCAACTACATGGCTTCTTAGCCAGGAGTCCATAATTTTTAACTGAAAAATAAATGCCTGTAATATATGCATACATGCATCTGCACATGCGTGCACTGTAAGAATCTCATCCCAAAGTATCAGTACAACTATTTAGAGAACATTTCTACCAGTTTGTTGTGTATCCTTCCAGAAAACTAATGCATGTGCATCTACACACTTTTTTCAAAAATGAGACTATAATATACACTTTTTTCCATTCTACATCTTTTTCATTTTGGTGATTTTCTACAGGTTACATATGGACGGATTGCATGACTTTGAAAGGCTAGGTAGCATCCCATCTTTAGATATTTCTTTTTTTTTAAATTTAACTAGTTCCTATAGAAAAGCATCTAGAATTTTTCCAGGCTTTTGTGATTACAAACAAAGCTACACTGAATATCTTTACGGACATCTCTCTGTGTTCGTGTTGAAATATATCTGTAGGATAAATCCCTAGAACCCGAATTGCTGGGTGAAATGATATACGCATTTTGCCTTCTTCTCTTTCCAAATACACCCCAAAGGAGTTACACTGTTTCCGACTCTCGCCAGCAGTTAGAGGAGATCTCCTATTTCCTTATACCCTTATGGATTCTTTAGGTTTTTATTTCAAAATGTTTCAGTATTTTGTATATGTACCTCTTTAATTTTAATTAAAAGGACACCTTTTTAGATGTCGATAAATCATCCTCATTTTTCTGTGAATTATACCTTTGTACCTTACATATGAAGTGCATTTACTCTTAATTGCATGTGTTATAATTTTGGGCGGGATGGTGTGCTGGGGATCGAACCCAGGGCCTTGTGCTTGCTAGGCAAGTGCTCTACCACTTGCGCTAAATCCCCAACCCCATTTTACAAATATTTTTTCTCCATGTATCATCACCTTTTCACTTTATACTTTTTAAGAACATAAATTTGTAATTTTTAGGAAGTCGAATTTATCAAGTTTGTTTTATTCCTTCTACACTGCATTTGGTGTCTTTCTTAAAAATAACCTACACTGTCAAGATTTTTTTGGTGGGAGGGCAGGGTCTTGCTAAGCAGTTCAGGCTGGCCTTGAACTCACTATGTAGCCCAGGCTGGCCTCAAACTCCCCGTGATCCTCCTGCCTTAGCTTCCCAAATGCTGGGATTACAGTCATGTGCCACCATGCCTGGGTGTCAAGATTATTTTAAACTTTTCCCATGTTTTTGTTTTCTTCTAGGGTCATTGTAGTGTCATTTTTTTCACATTTGAGTCTTGATAATCTGAACTTTATTTTGTTGTAAAGAGTGATATGAGATTCACTCTCCTATTTTGCCCCAGTGGCTGTCTAGATGTTCTAAAACTATGTATTGACTAAGCCACCATTCTTTCACTCTCTGAGATAATTCCTTTTTCACAAATTAACTTTCCATATGTGTTTTGGATTTACTTTTCTAGTGTTCTGTGTTTTGTTCCATGGATCTACCTTTCTACTTTTGAGACTGCCTTATGCACTGTAACTTTAGAGTGTATTTTAGTAATTTGTAGGACTACCATTCCCACATCATTTTTTCCTACTATTCCTGGCAATTCTGACAACCTTATTTTTCCCATAGAAAATTTAGAATAATGTTCCAAAATGAAATCTGTTGACAATTTTATTGAGTTTGCACTGTTTATAGATTAATTTAGATAGAGTTGACATCTTTGCAATATCAAATCATCCTTCCTAGGAAAGTGTATGCTTTTTCATTTATTTACATCTTGTTTTACATCTTTCAGTAGAGTTTTAGGGTTTTCTGCATATAGGCCCTGCATATTTGTTGTTTAGGTTTATTCCTAGGCATTTTATCTTTTTAATTGTTGTATTAAACATAATCTTTCCTTCCACTGTATTTTCTGATTGTTGCATGCATTGGAAAATTGTTGGTTTCTACATATTAATTTTATACCCTGACACCTTATTGAATTTTCTTATTACTGGAATTAGTGGTTAAATTCTTTCTCACGAATTTTCCAGGAAAATAATCATATCTATACATAATGATAAGACGTCCCCTGTTCCAATGTTTACACATCTATCACAACAAATTGGACATCTAATACTTACAGAACAATTTTAAATACCAGTAATAAAGTAGACAATTTCTCTAAATCCTAATGTTAGTGGGAATGCCTCTAGTGCTTTGCCATTAAGCACAATGTTGACTTTTGTCTGTAAAAAAAAATATGATGATAAATTATGGTATAATAGAATATCCACATTTCCCTATTATACTTTTCTTCAATCTAGAAAAGCTGGAAAGGATATTGAATTGTTATCATATATATTTTAGGATTAAGGAGATTGTGTTATGGCTTCATCCTTTGGTTTATTGATGTTGTCAATTATATGGCTAGATTTCTAATACAGAACCAGTCGTTTATTTCTAAGATGAACCCCATTTGTTTATGGTGTACTATATTTTTAACAACCTCCTAGATTCTCTTTCCTAGTATTTTATCTAAGATCTTGGCATCACTATTCTAGTTTTCCTTTATGTATTTTTTAGTTGTGGGATTTTGGTGTCAGTGTTATGCAGGAGCCTGTCTTCTCTCTTTATTCCCAGGTCCCAGAGTCTAGAAAGTATAAATGACATTGATGTTTTCTGATTCATGAAAGTTGATCAGATTAACATGAGATTATGTGATTGCTAGAATTTCTTGCTAGAATTTACCAATTTTTTTCCTGGAATTTATCAATATTTTTCTATGGTAGTTGGTGGGGTTAGATATTCTGTAGTCAGTTTCGGTAATTTTTGTTTTCCTAGAAAATCATTTTAAATTTTCAAATCTTTTTGTAAAATAAAGTACTTTTACTCTTTTCATTTGTTCTGTAACTGATTATTCCTCCATTTCTAAGTTTGTGTGCTTGGATTTTAAAAATTAGGTTAACAAGCGACTTATCTGTTTTGTTTTATATTTTCTTTTGAAGAACTGACTTTGGCTTTCATTATTCTATCATTTGTATTCTATTGTACTATTTTTTGCCATTAGTTTCATAATATTGCTGCTTTGTTTAGATTTATTTTTGAGATTCTTTTCATAACTCCTTTTGTTGAATGCTTAATTAATTTAATTTGTTCTTATGTATCAATATATTTGGGACTGCAGTTAACCAATCATATCCTCTAGCTTCTAGTATTTTTATTATTGTTTTTTAATTTTTTTTATTATTTTTACCAAGAACATGTATTGATACATTGTATACATAAAGATCATAATCAACATGGTTATTTTGTACCTGTACATGATACATCTTGGTTTTCCCCCCTCTTCCCCCCCTTCCCCTCCCCTCCCTTCCATTCATCCACCCCTCCCTATTTGCAACAAGTGTAGCTACACTTTACCGTTTTTTCCCCTTTCATCTTACTTTTCTTTTAACCTTCTTCTTTATCCCCCTTTTCCCTATCTACTTCTCTCTTTTGAATACTATCTCTCTTTTTTCTGATGAATGGCTAAAAAAGATGTGGTTTTTCTACACAATGGAGTACTACACCACCATAAAAAAGGATAAACTAGAGTCATTTGTATATAAATGGATGTTCCTGGAGAACATACTATTAAGTGAAATAAATCAGACACTTATTAGTACACATCGAATTGTTTCTCTGATATGAGAAGCCATAAGTGTAAATAAGGACAAAGGGGTAGAATAGAAATTTTGTTTAAAAAAGAAAAAAGAGAGATAGTATTCATTATTGTTATTTTCTGGTATTCCACAATTTCAGATTAGATTTCCTCTTTGGCTAAAGTTGAGAGGTTTTCCCCCTGTTGATTTTCTATGGGCTGGGGAGTTCTAGCTTTCATATTTGTTATTAATTTCCAATGTTATTATATTGCAATTAGAGAATATATTTAGTACTACTTCCATTTTCTGGCTCAATATGTAGTCAATTTTTAAAATATTCAGTATGCCCTTGAAAAGCAAGTATACCCTTTTTTGTTTGTTTCACATCTTTTTTTAGATTAATGGGTTTCATTTTGGCATATTCATACATGAACATAACTACTTTGATCTTTTTGATTTTAGTGTATGAAGAAATTTAGATTTTTCCATTATCTTAGTTTTCAGCCATCATAGTCTGTAATCAATTGAAACAGTCTTACATTTTGTTTTTGCTTTTTTCCACCTTTGCATTTCCTATAGATTTTGCTTTATTGGTTTTGATGTTGTGATTTTTTGGTGCATACAGTTTCAGGGTCGTTAGATCTTCAGCTGTGTCTTACTTGATGCTTTTTGCATCAAATTACATGTTTTTATAAAGGGAGTATCATAATTTTTAGAATTTTCCATTAATTTATTTATTAAACAAATATTTATTGAAGACCTACTTTGTGCTAGTCACTACACCAATTGAATAAGACACAAGATCCTTACCTTTGCGTAACTTACATTT
The DNA here is from genome assembly GCA_004026905.1 of Hystrix cristata. Classification (NCBI taxonomy): domain Eukaryota; kingdom Metazoa; phylum Chordata; class Mammalia; order Rodentia; family Hystricidae; genus Hystrix; species Hystrix cristata. Next base: position 19,224 of record PVJO010004763.1, read on the forward strand.
TAAAGAGTGGAACACAAAATAAGTGAAAATAGATATGTGATATAATATCAGGTGGGGATGGATGCTCAGAGAAAGAACAAGTAGACTAAGCATAATTAAGAAGTGGTCTCTATATTAGATAAGCTAATCAGGAGTGGCCTCTCTGCCTGATACGTGTTTATTATCTTTTACTTTACACTCACTCCTTCTCATTTTTATTTATTTTTCCCGAGGAGCTACGCCAGGTAGAACAGTTTACATGGAAGGAACTCCTCTTCCTGAGGAGAGTGTGCACAGGGCCCTTTGGATAGTCTAATGCCCAAATGAGAAGAGAGTGGAGATGTCCAAATATGAATTTCTCATCCATGTGAATGATGAGCCAGCCTGGAGAAGGACTGACATAAAGGGAATGAAGGACATTCTGCTTTCTATTCTATTTTGGCTACTATTATGTGTATTATTATTTTTTAAGAAATAGTCTTCATCATGACTGTTGAATGGATGTTCTGTCTGATGATCTAATTGAGCCCAGGAAACCAGATCTTATGGCTCAGAGGGCTTAACCATTTATATTCTGGGGCAAAAGTGATGTCTTTTAACTTTATTATATAGAAGTTTGAGATTTTATACACATTTAAATAAACCTGGACTTTCTTCTTGGAAGTTTTCTTCTATTACAAGTAGAGAATCTTATTTTGCCTCCCAAGTGATAGTCTTTTAAAATTTTCTGATAGTTTTTTCTATATTATACATATATGCATATAATATTTATACACATATAATGTATATGTAGTATATTAAAGTTATATATTCGCACATCCATAAGATCTTGAATTTGAATTTATTTTGGTATACAATTTCTGGTATAGTGCCAAATAGCCCTGTTTTGCAGTGCTTAAAAAGATTTACTGAATAATATTTTGTTGTCTTCTTCTTTCTTTTGGAAGATTATATACAATGTTTTTATAGACATTTTGGTTTCTGGACTTCCTATTCTTTTAATCAATAATGTACTTTCATTTCAATTGTTTTATAACGTGCTTAACCTTTTCCTTATCCCCTTGCTCATTTCTTCAGTAGCAGAACACTCTCGAATATAATATCCTGGTTTTCTTACAAGGTAACATTCAAGAAATCTATAGTTTTAAATTTTCTGTTGAGAATTCTGATTGGAACTTTATTAGAAGTAGGTATTTTCAATCCAAATGGCAGGTATTTATGAATGGCAGATATTTATGCTTGGTGTTTTTGCTACAAGTACAAGGACATAGAAAACATCTATATCTAATTCATGACACAGGTTGCATCTAAAGAGGCAAGAAGGAGAATGGAGGTGAGGAGTGATACAAAGGTCATTATTTCTTATTTCTTAAGAAAAATGTATGGGGGCTGGGGATTTAGCTCAGTGATTAGAGTGCTTGCCTTGCAAGCACAAGGGCCTGAGTTCAATCCCTGGCACCACAAAAAAAAAAAAAAGAAAAGAAAAGAAAAATGTATGAAGTGTAGATGGCAAAGTATTAAGATGTACTAATTTTGAGTGGCAGGTGGGAACATGGCTATTTAGTATGGCAACATCTATACATTTCTAAATATTTGGATTTTTTTCTAATCAAAAATAAAACAAACAAAAACAACAGATAAGGCACAATAACTAGGCTGTAAACCCCAGAATATAGCACAACTAATCTGAGTGCTCTAAACAGACTAGGTTAGTTTGTATGTATCTAGACTTTAGAGTAAGACAGTAAAAGTTCAAATCCTAGCTCTACTACCTAATAGCTTCATGATCCTAGGCAATTACTTAACATATGCCTCGGTTTCCCTGACTATAAAATAAGAACAATAATTAATAATTACTCCTAGGGTTATTGTGAAGGTTAAATAAGACATGAAAAGCACTTAAAATACTGCCCGGTACTTAGCATATGCACAATAACTATTAGTTATCATCATCATTGTCTTATTACTATGATTATTAGTCCTGTGACTAGTGTAATTACTACATACATTACAGTGTTTTGTGGCCATTTTAAATTTTATATAAATGACCCACCTGCACAACACTTTATCTTACTCAAACCCCATCTGCTATTTTGCAGGGAAATGGCTCACTCCAAGGCCAACTTTTCATGGGCAACCCGCTTCCATTCCTGCCTTCAGAATTCATCACTGGATTTAAGCCACCGAGCAATTTCTTCTCTTGACCTCCTTGGAGACTTCAAACACACCTTGAAAAAAACAGAAGAAACTTCAGTTTATGAGGAGGACAGCTCCCTGGCCTCCATGCCCCGTCCCCTGCGCAGCCGTGCCTTCTCAGAGAGTCACATTAGCTTGGAGCCTCAGAACACCCGGGCTTGGGTGCAGCATCGGAGGGAGATCTTCACTAAAGGTGATGAAACGCATCCTGATTCTCTTGGAGCCAGGAAGAAGGCCTTTCCTCCTCCTCGCCCTCCTCCTCCCAACTGGGAGAAATACAGGCTTTTCCGGGCAGCCCAGCAGCAGAAGCAGCAGCAGCAGCCCCAGCAGCAGCCCCAGCAGCAGCAGCCGCAGCAGCAGCAGCAGCAGCAGCAGCCACAGCAGCAGCCGCAGCAGCAGCAGCAACAGCAGCCGCAACAGCACCGGGAGGAGGAAGAGGAGGAGGAGGGAGAGGAGGAGGAGGGGGAAGAGGAGGAAGAAGAGTTGCTGCCTCAGTATTTTAGTCCAGAAACCATTGGTTCCTGTGCCCTTAATCCTGAAAAGGTCCTAGAGAAACCACAACCCTTGAGCTTTGGCCACTTGGAGGCCTCAAGGCAGGGTTCACAAAGCCTGTCAGACCAAGAGTCCTTTGCTCTCCATTCCAGCAATTTCCTGCCTCCAGTAAGGGGCCACCTGGGATCTCAAACTGAGCAGGCACAATCCCTTTGCTATTATGGCACTGGTGGACTTTGGAGAACATCAGAGCAGGAAGCCACTGATTCCCCCAAGTAAGTGTGCGAGATACTGGGTCTCTGAAGATGTAGGCAGCATGATGTTGAATTCTGCATCTACTATTTACCAGGTGCCTGACTTTGAGCTGTTAAATTAAATTGCTCCCAGTCTCAGTTTTCTTATGTGGAAAATGGACATGATAATACTTGTTCTGTGTGGTTGTTGTGAATATAATCTATGTAAAGAGCATAACTACATGCTTAGCATATAGTAGATGTCAGTAAATGGAAGTTGTCAATGTTCTTATCCTTGAATATCATTATTAAGACAGTATATTATTTCTCAGTTTGTCTTTAAGGTATGCATCAATATCTGGCCCCTGATCCCAGAAATATAGGCCTACTAAACCATTTTTGCCTGTACTAGACCTTTATTGGAAACCTGGCTTAGGATCTTTTTTGGCAACCCAGCTTGCCAATCTTCTCCACTCTAAGTAGGCTGGGCCTCTAAACTCTCCTACCCCCACATCAAAGGTATTCTTGAGGCTGGCTATTTATGCTCGGATAATTCCTCACAGTAGCTAACAACAACAATCTTTATGTCTTCCACTTTTCCCATCCTCATTTACCTGCCTCTTTGAGTTTCACAGAACGGTAAGGAATGTGGCCCGGCATGGGACTACAGGTCTTTGTTCACCCCGCTGTGCCAGTGCTTCTGGCAGCCCCACGTTACCTGGTTGTCTGTTTTATCCCAGAGCGAAACCCCCAGACTGTGACTGTCCAGTGCTTTGGCTGTCGGCTCTGCCTGCCCTCCTGCAGAGAGTGCCCTTCGTTCTCTGTTGAGGGTGGGAGCAGGAGACAGGGTGTTCTAAGTGCTTTCTTTAAATCTCTTTATAGCAGGAATGTGCCTGCGTCTCACTTTGTAGCCCATTCAGTCTTGAACTCACAGCAAACCTCCTGCCTCAGCTTCCTGAGTGCTGGGATTACAGGCATGCACCACCATACCTGGATGCCACAAGCTTTTAAAGCATTTTCAGGGCCTGGCTCCCAGGCTTTGTGAGAAACCCTTGCAAGATCCCATATGGCTGCTTCTCAAAGTGTCTGACATCTATCTGGGAATCATTCTTATTTGCAACTAGAAAATGTTTTGTGGAAAGTAAGTATGATTGTTACGTATCACAGCTAGCCGAAGGGAAGGTGACCTAACACATAGTAGGCACTTAACTAATATATCAGAAGAAAGGATGGATAAATGGGTGAAAGAATGAATGAATGAATGAATGAATGCATAAACATTTATTATTTACTATGTGCTCCACCCTGCTAGGAATTTTATGTCTATTATTTTATTTAATCCTCCCAACACTCCTGTTGGCCTTTTTTTGTTTTACCCTATTTGACAATTGAAGAAACTAAAGTTTAACAAGATAAAGGACTACCTAATTAGGTGTCACACAGCAAAGATTCGAAACTAGATCTATCTAAGCCATGAGGATTTTACCTTTATGGAGAGACTTTCTCAGGAGAGGTCTCATTCTTGCAGTGGCCCTCCAGGCCTTCCAGGTCCTCAGGAGACCTTTCTCTGTGCTGTAAGAGCATATCAGAGGTGGCAGTTATGGGCACTGGCCCTTCCTTCTTTATGTACCTCCATTCATCTTTGTGCGCTGGCCACAGAAAAGGCAATTTCTATCATTAGAGACCTTGTAATGTGCTCCGGAGATCAGTTTAATAACAATAAGATGTGAGGAAAAGCATGTGTTTGCAAATAGCCTGGCCTCTGGCTGCAAAAATCAATTACAGATGCTTCCTTGAGTGATAGCGGTTTAAAAATCAGCATCATTCCTAACACAGCTGACATTTTTGCCTGTTATGTGCCACAAATTTTTCTGAGCACTTTCGTGGATAGTGCCTGACTTAGCGATGGCGCAATTTAGGATTTTTTTTTAACTTTACCATAGTGTAAAAGCAATATATGTTCAGTAGAATCCATACTTCGAAATTTGCATTTTGATCTTTTCCCGGGCTAATGAATTGCAGAACGGTTCTGTCCCAGGATGCTGAGTGGCAGCAGTAGCCGCATCTCCTGGTCAGCTGCACGATCCTGAGAGGAAACCATGACTCTGCAGTGCGCTGTGTTACTAAGCTGTGATGTTTGGTAGGATAGGTGAACTCAAAACATTTCAAATTATGATATTTTCCACTTAGAAAGACATTAGTGGGATGTAACTCCACTCTACGTTGAGGAGCACCTGTGTTAATTTATTTATTCTCCACAATAAACCTATGAAATAGTTATAATTGGTCTCATCCATTTTTAAAATGAGAAAAAGTAAGGTCAAAGGACAAAATGTAATTTTATCACAGGATCACAGGTAACCAGAACCCAGGCAGTCTGGTTCACTACACCGTGCATCGTCTCAAGATCCCTGGGCTCCTGAAGAATATTTGTTCCAGCCTCTAGAAGTGCACAGAACCAGAAGAGTGCAGCTTTATAACTTTGTGAATAGTCTTAGGGGCAGGTAGATGCAGAGTAGTTTAAACCTAAAATGCAAACAAAGGCATCCAAATTTTGACCAAGTTAAATTGCACTGTTATAGCTGGGATACTCCTACAACTAGCATAGCAGAATTTCCAAATGCTGTTCAAGTCTAATAAGTCTGATTCAAGCGTAGGTACAGTTTGATTTCAGGGCTATATGCTCTTCTTGTCAGTGCACAGTGGAAGGACTCTGACTTTTGCTTTGATGTTCGCTTTTAAATTCTAATTATGTTTTCATAGATTTCCTGTGACCCCTTTCTTGTTCATAGTGGTGATAAGGAAGGAAGGGAGCCCTAGAGCTTAGTGCCTAATATGACACACTACAGCATGATGCAGAGCTGGGACTGCTGAGGGACTCAATCTCCAATTAGCACATCCTTTTTTTAACTTTACAATTTCTGATTCAGAACTTTCATACATACCCTAAATATTTTTCTTGTAGATAGGCATTCACTAAGTTCCTTCCTTCCTGTTTCTTCCAGAATGTTCTCTCTTCTCTGGTAACATAGATATATTCCACCCAGAAGATTCTTTACACCTAAGGTTTTATAGGATATCAGTTTGTCCCTCTGTCTATATTGCACAATGGTGAGAAGGAAAGATTGTGGAGTTGTGCTGCCCAGATGGAAATCACAGGTCTGCTACTTACTGGCTGGTATCCTCGGCATACTCACTTTTACCTCCTGAAGCCTCGTGTTTCTCAACCGCTAAGTGGTTATGATGAGCATTCAATTATAGATCTATATTCCTATACCTCTGTGTGTGTATGTGTGTGTGTGCACGCGCACATGCACACATATGTGTGCACAAATATGCTTATATCTATCTTAGGACAGCTTCTAACACATGGTAAGCACTGCGTGAATATCAGTTAGTGTTGTTCCCCCATCAGTGTTATTAAGCTTGAAACCCTACATGGAAAATGAACTGACCTAGGACGAGGGCTAATGGCATGCCCAAATTTCTTCTGTGTGGTGAATTAGGAGACTGCATACCATGAATCAGTAAATAGCTGTGGAGCCTTTTAACTGTCATTTTTAATCTTTATCTAAAAGCTGCACATAGCTGCAACAATGATTGTCTCTTATTTTCCCTTTCAAACAACTAGAGGTAGTGACAAAGACAGGTTGGCGGGGCTGGTAGGTAAAGAGAATACAATGGGGGTGGGCCTCCTTCCTGCATAAACCCTAGGTGGAATTATATATCCGCCATCACTGAAACCTGACATTGTAACATTTCTGTCTACTCTCTTCTTCCCACCAGATCAGAATCGTCCCCAGTGGAAGAGTCCAGACCCAAGCCAGCGTGGAACCAGAGCTACTTCTTTCCTGAGGACAAATTCTCTTTTATGGGCTGGGCCTCTGAGAAACAACACCTCAGCCCCGCAGACTTCGGCGAACCCAAGATGGCAAGGTCTGCTGCTGTACCTGTCAAGCCCTTGGGCGTCACTGGTTCCGTGTTCCCCATTTCATTCTACACTTGCGTAGGAGGCTGGGGTGACTGGAGATAGGCCAGAAGTAGAGAGGCACTGTCTCTTCTCAGGCTGCAGGGCTGCCCTACAGCAGGCAGTCTCAGAAGAGCTCGTGAGAGGGTAATGACAGGTCTCTGGCAGGGGTGCTAACCTGTCTCCAGCACGGTGATCAGGGCTGAGATCATGGTCAGCCTCTTTGCTGGGGGGATCTTCAGTGGACAGGCTATTTCAAGCAGAAGTGGCACCAGGAAAGAAGAAATGAGTGTCCGGGAAAGCCACAGAGGGCCTTTGTAAGGAAGCAGCCTAGATGGAGGTAGGGTGGGTGTAGGTGTGCAGATGGGTAGGAAGGAGGCCAACAAACTTGGAAGACTGATAGCTAAGATCTTAGATGCTTTTCTGTTACTCAGTCCCTCCTTCAGGACTCATACACTGGTGCCATGAACCAAGGGAAATTATTGATGAACAGAAGCCCAGAGCTTCAGGGCCTGCCAGTGTTTTCTGGATTTTAATGTGGCTTTAATGTCCAGGCCAAATTATCTCTGCAAAGAAGTCTCCCTAGCTGCTGAAGTCAGAGGCATGGAAATAGCCTTTTAGAGTCTTAAAGTTTGCCTCCACCTGGCTTCTGGATAGCCACGTGACCTGTGTATGTTTCAGTAGTGCCAAATGAACCATCATCATCATCATCATCGTTATTTTACAACTCTCTGGCGAATCAGTGCACAATTTTACAGGCAAGGAAACTGAAGCAGAAAGGTCAGCAGCCTCTCAACAGAGGTACTCAAGTGATCGCTCTTTGTTTCCACAGACAAGAGTTGCAACCCTTCTCGCCTCCTCCAGGGGCTCCAGGAATCCCTACCTCTTACTCAGCTTACTACAATATTTCGGTGGCCAAGGCAGAACTGCTGAACAAGTTGAAAGACCAGCCCGAGATAGCAGAGATGGGCCTGGGTGAGGAGGAAGTTGACTATGAACTAGCTCAAAAAAAGGTAAAGTTTTTGGTATACACTAGAGATTTTTGACATTTCGCTTGAGTGTGTCTGGAGAGCAGTCAGCCCCTCTGCGTCCTTTAGAATGTCTTGTATCACTGTATTTTCAATATGGAAATCAAAGAGCCTCTCTGGGTTTCTCACACATACAACCCAATCTCTTTAATCCAGCCAATAATAGTAGCAGTAGTAGTGATCATCACTGCCTCTTTGATCTTTAGACCTACAAACTCTGTGTGTGTGTGTGTGTGTGCACGCACATATGTGTACACACACATATATAGACTACCTAGGACTTTGCTCATGCTAGGCAAGCACTTTACCACTGAGCGATAGATATGCCCAGTCCTACAAAGCAGATATTACTAACCCCTTCTCACCAGTCGAGGGAACCAATTTTCCTAAGGGTTACAAACTAAGGGATAGATCCAGGACTTGAAGTCTAGCTGAATTTCGGCCCCACCATGCTGTCCTTCAGAATTAAACCAGCCTTGAAGGTAACTCACCATCCAGGACACAGCAGCGTTTGTGCCACTGAACTCTAGCCAATGACAAGTACTATTGACTTTTTTTTCTGTGTAACTTTCTGGAAAAAGAACAGACTGACGAAGGAAAATAAGAAGAAATTATATGCTGACTTACTTTAGTATTTATTAGCAGCGATGGTTACTTATTTCTTAAAACTACAAAATAGATAAGTGGAGATGATACCTTTGTTGCTGTTCCCAAGCCTCTCTCTTTTCCTCTAAGTACTCCTAGCCTAGTTTTCTAATCAAGTTCTGCGAATCACTTTGCCCTCCCTGTACTTACCCATTTTATTTCATAAGCAAATAGGGTTGTCACAGCAACCTCCAAGGCGCAATTTACCATTTTGTGGATGTGTGAACTCGATGTAAATTGCCCTTGTGCCCATCCTCTCTTGCAGCACGTGACCTTCAGGAACATGCTGGGCCATTTGCAAAAGCCTTTCCTGCAATTTTCCATCTGAAGCAAGATGTCAGGGAAAGAACTGGAAGCATGGTAGTGTTGAAGTTTTATTGACCCAGCTGATTTTCTTTGGGTTCCATGTTTCCTGAGGATGACAGGGCTGCTCCTTCTTTACTTAGGGCCTGGTCTCTCTAGGGGCAAACCTAATAAACGTCTAACCAGGCAAAGAGAGAGATGGCAAGAAACGGCCATTCTGAAGTACAGAATGACACACGCTTGAGTGTGTCTGGATGGGGCAGTGACTGTGAGTAGATTAGGACAGTTTTTGTCTCTGAGGAAAAAAAAAGATAAAGAAAGCTACCAATTTGCAATAATCCAGGCAAAAAACAATTCAGCTCTAGCAGGGTCTGTGATGATTCCACAGCACTATCCTCTACACTTTCCTCAGGGCTGAAACTCAAGTTGTAGAGGCCAGGTGCTGAGAAACAAAGGACTTTCTTTGCTTTCATCCTTCTATCCATCTCCAGAGCCTGGAAGCCAGAATGGGTGAGGAATTTTCAGTGTGGATCAGTCTTTGTCCCTAGCATTGAGTTTTGCGTGAGAAAGCAGAAGGGGGATAACCGGGGATCTCTTGACTTATAATTATGCTGCCTCATTTATGTCATTGATCTCCAAATCCCAGCGTGTTTGGGAATTTTTGCTAAATGCAGACCTGTTATACTTCAGACCATGGTCATGGTGATCTTCTGACTCTTATTTACCAAGAACGTGTATTGGTGCATTGTAGATATACATAATGATCACATTCATCATAGCTAATTTGTACCTGTACATGATATATTTGGTTCCCCCATCCCCATCCCTCCCTTCCTCTCCCCCTCCTCTTCTTATTCACAATAGCTTTATATACACTTTTCCATTTTCCCTCTTTTTCTTTCCTTTTTCCCTTCCTTCCTTTTTTCCTCTTCTCTCTCTAGCTCTCTTCCCATTTGAATACTATCTTTCTTTTTCACAATATCTATTATACCTTTTTGTCCTCATTTACACTTACAGCTTCTCATGTCAGAGAAACAATTCGATATGTAGTCATGTGTGTTTGATTTATTTCTCTTAATCAGTGATTGGGATCACATCCTATTAAAAAGATTTTGCAGAGCAAAAAAAATCACCAACAGAGTGGAGCAACAACCCACAGAGTGGGAAAAAATGTTGCCAGCTGTTCCTCAGACAAAGGTCTAGTATCTAGAATATATAAAGAACTAAAAAAAAAAGTCAGACCCCCCAAATTTAAAGACCCAATCCAAAAATGGGTATCTGAAACAAATAGACACTTCTCAGATGGAGAAGTGCAAATGGCAAATAAATATATAAAGAAGTGTTCAACATCCCTGGTCATTTGAGAGACACAAACTAAAACAACACTGAGATTCCATCTCCCTCCAGAAAGAACAGCTATTATCAAGAAATCAACCAATAACAAATGCTGGCGGGGCTGTGGGGAAAAAGGAACCCTCCCCCACTGTTAGTGGGCGTGTAGGCTGGTCCAGCCATTGGGGAAATCAGTGTAGAGATTCCTCAAAAACTACAACTAGAGATTCCATTTGACCTAACTATTCTTCTTCTTAGTATCTTCCGAGAATTAAAAACATCATACCACAGTGATATATGCACAACCATGCTTATAGCAACACAGTTTGTAATAGCTAAGTCTTGGAAACAACCCAAATGCCCAGCAACTACTGAATGGTGAAAGAAGATGTGGGTTTTTTATACAACGGAGTACTACTCTGCCATAAAAAATGATAAACTTGAAACATTTATAGGTACAAGGATGCACCTCAAGAACATACTCTTAAGTGAAATAGATCTTCTGACTTTTAAACAGTTCTAAAATATGGCAAAAATCCCTGGAACCCAGAGGAGGCTGTCTTAATTGTGGTTACCTTGCACATCTCTAAATAAACTAGAGAAAGACACATTCTAGAAAACTACAAGCCTCTGGTCCCAGAATGCCTGGACTGGAATAATAATAAACATTGAAGCATACTTTCTATTAATTACTTTATGAAATGGGCTGCATCATTATCCTATTTTTCAGACAGCAATATTGAGGCACAGAAAGGTTGAGTAATTTGTTCATGGGCAGACTACAACTTTGTGGTAGAGCTGGAGTTCAAATTCAGGTAGTCTGGCACTATAGTACACATTTTTCTCCACCATGCAATACTGGCTGTGAAAGTTCTGGGCAATCGGGGATGGCTCCAGGTCTGTCAGAACCTTGTAGCTAGACAAATATCCTTTAGTTTAGAGTGCCTTGAATTAGCAGTAGCAGGAGTAGTAGTAATTAAGATCATAATAATGGTGTCAGTAAACATACATTGAGCCTTTAATGTACCAGGCACAATAGTATTTTGCTTCTGTGATCTCAACAACCATCACACAACACTGAGGTTGGGTGGAGTGCTTCTCCAGTTTATAGATGAAGAAATAGTGGAATTGGGTATTCTGTCCAAGGCTACAGAGTTTGGAGAAGGTAGAATTGGATTCTGGGTGTCTCTGGTTCCCAAACTCCACTGTACAACATTGCTTTCCTGTGAGTGCGTCCCAGAACTGGTCACACCTAGAGGGGGAACAAATTGGAAGACACAGGCAAGCATTTTCCCTTGAGAAACAGAATCAGTAGTAGGCAAAGGATTGGACTCACATATAAAATGAATGTTAACAACTTCAAATTATGCTATGGGAAGCAATCATTGAGAGAACCCTTCCAGAGGAGGACTTCCTGTAGGGGAGATGAGGGCAGAGCTGTGCCCTGAAGAAAGAATAGGAATAGCCAAAGCGAAGAAAGAGAATGAAAGCAGACAGAGCTGCAGAAACAACTCAGGAGCACAAGAATGAGCTTTGTGACCACACGATAGAACAAAGAGCTAATCCTGAAAGGTTCTGAGGAGTGACCTTAGAATGGTAGAATGGGACGAGATTTAATAATAATAATAACCATAATAATAATAATAATAGCAGCAGCACTTGAGCACTTCTTCTATGCTCTGAGCACTTCCTGTTCACATGCATGTGTCATTGTGTCATTACCACCCAATGCAGTGGGTACTCCAATTATCACCTTTCCTCCTACAGATAAAGTGAAGCTCAATAAAGTCCAGTCATCCCAGGGTCCTACAGCTAGGAAGTGGCAGAGCTGGAAGTCAAATCCAGTTACTGTGGCTCCAAAGCTTTCACTCATCCAAAGACTTTAAAAGCCAAGCTAAGTGGGCAAGGATCTACCACAGTGCCATGAATACAAGAGGCACTTAAATGGACTGAAGGAGAATGAGCGAAGTGATGGGTGTTTGATGAGAAATATTCTTCCAACTTGGGATCTCAGAAGCATTCTAGTTCCCATTTATTATATACTCTTAGCAAGTATTCTGTTGCATTTGGCAAGTGAGACTTAGCCCCTTAGCTAATTCCAACAAGTTTTGTGGTGACGTGGACATGCCTACCAAAGAAGGAGAGAAAGTGCCTGCCCAAAAACCTAGAGTTGCTCATGACCTCAAACGTTTCCTCTGTTTCCAGTGACTCGGGTAGAGCCTACCCTCCGTTACTGGGACCCCAAAACGCAAGTTACAGCTGTAGATCAATTTCTGTGGGTCTCCATACTCATCCCTTTCTTTCCCCTATTTGACTCCCCCAGATACAACTTATTGAAAGCATTGGCCGAAAACTTTCTGTCCTAAGGGAGGCCCAGCGAGGGTTGCTGGAGGACATCAGTGCCAATTCGGCTCTTGGAGAGGAGGTGGAGACCAATTTAAAAGCTGTCTGCAAATCCAATGAGTTCGAAAAATATCGCTTATTTATCGGGGATCTGGATAAAGTGGTGAACCTCTTGCTGTCGCTCTCCGGACGACTGGCTCGGGTGGAGAACGCTCTTAACAGCGTTGATTCGGAGGCCAGCCAGGAAAAGGTAGAGTCGGGGTCTCCGTGGGTGTGGATGGAGGGAAATGCCATCTGTTTTCTTCCTCAGGACTTCTTCTTTGAGGCTGGGCTATTGTGGGACGCAGAAGAGCATAGTGTTGAGTGTAAATACTGGCTTCTAAGCACCCTCAAATTCTGGCTGCACCACTTTTAGCTATGTGACTGTGGGCAGCTTACTTAGTATTACTCTGTCCTAATCTTTTCATCTATGAAATGAGATGAACATGCTACCTGCCTCATGGGGTTGGTGTGAAGATTAAAGTAGACAACCCAGGTTATTACTTAAAAAGCAGGGGCTGGGTCTGAGGCTGTAGCTCAGTGGTAGCGCACTTGCCTAGCATGCACAAGGCCCTGGGTTCTGTCCCCAGAACTACAAAAACCAAAACAGGACCCGGAACAGGATAAATACCGACTCATTGGTAGCTAGCTGCCAGTACTAGTGATGGTGGAGGTGGAGGTGGAGGTGGTGGCAGCAGCAGCAGCAGCAATTTTGCCTCACTCTCACTAGAGCTGGGAGGCTGTCAGTTTTACACACCGGCTCTGTCTATCCTGAACCAAACTGCTTCACCTTTCCCTACACAAGTAGCTTTGAACTCACAATAAGAGGCACATATGTATACGTCTACAGGCACATAGATACACGTCCACTTCCACAGAGACACACACCATAGAGAAAGCGTTGCCACAGTGGTAGTTGTTCCTCGGATGGAAGGGACAGAAGCTGACTTTGTTAAAACCAGCCTCCTAGCAAACCGAGTAGCGGTCCATGGATGGAAGGCAGCCTTAGAGATGGAGGAAGGTGACTGCACAGTCCCGTGCCCAGAGATGCAGTCATGTTTGTGCTCCTCCAACGACAAGACAGAACGGCTTTTCGCATGGAGGTGGATTTTACGGCGGGACATCTAGGAGTGATCAGTTAGCAGAATGGCTAGTTGCTTTGAGTCCGCCTCCCTGGTGAGCAGCTCCTAGGCAGACACCTGGTATTCAGGATAGCCCTTAATCACTCCTCTGCTTCCCCAGCTGGTGCTGATAGAGAAGAAGCAGCAGCTGACAGGCCAATTGGCAGATGCCAAAGAGCTGAAGGAGCATGTGGATCGTCGGGAGAAGGCGGTGTTTGACCTGGTCTCCCGCTACCTGCCTCAGGACCAGCTCCAAGATTATCAGCACTTTGTCAAGATGAAATCTGCTCTCATCATTGAACAGAGAGAGCTGGAGGAAAAGATCAAGCTCGGGGAAGAGCAGCTCAAATGTCTCAGGGAGAGCCTACTCCTGGGGCCCAGCAATTTCTAAATCGCCCGCAGCCTGCCACAGCATCCCTGGCCAGCCACAGTGGGAATTGCTTTCATCTCCAGTAGCAGTTTGCTAGCAAGTGGATAGCAATTAGGTAGCAATTTGTTCCAGCCCTGTTACCCTGGATGTCTCTCAGCGCTGCTTCCCTGGCGGTGGTCCCAACCAGCAAGGATACCCTAAGGAGGTGCCAAGCTTCTGCCTTAGGGAGCTACAGCAAGGTGTGATCACGCACATGTACTCTCCTGCCCGGTGTGTGTGGGCAAGCATTCCTTGCCCACAGAACCAAAAAAGTGCCTTCATTCTTCTTTGTACTAGGATACCAAAGACATCCTGAACTATCAACCCACCCACACCGTAATGGGCTTTTTAAGGATCAGAGAAAAGCTGCCCATGCAGCTCTTTTCTGCCGGCGCGGGGTTGGGGGGTGGCTTGTGGCCCGGCCTGCCGTTGCTGTGGCGATCTAGCTGCCTTGAGGGCATTCACCTGCCACCAATTCGGGGGACCCACCCAAGCTTTGCACAGAAGGAGTGATTCCATTCATGAAAATGTGAGCAAAGGTTGGGTATCCCCAGGGGCCCTTCAGGAAAAAGTCAGACAAGTTTTATTCTGCTTCTACTTTGCCCAGCAGCTGGTTGACAGGAAAGAAGCCTGCTTTCAGCCCTGGCTAGTGTGGCTTCCTCCTATGCTAAGACTTTGGGCCTGCCACCTTTCATTTCATCTTGCTCTTGTATTGCAGGGGGTTACAGCTGCCCACGCCTTCACACTTTGGGGCCTTAATAGCTCAACTATAGCTGACTTCAGGATACAGATTTCATTATTGGTGGGAAAGTTCTTATTATTATATTTTAAATGGCCTTTTTATTTTATTTATTTTTTATGTTTTGATTGATTGTTTTCTTTTTTAACTAGTAAGGTGAGAAGAGGGAACTCGGAGAGGGAAAAGTTAGCCCAGAAGGAAAGCATTTTCCGCAGATCAGCCTGAATCCACCATGGCTAGGTAAGCATGTGCTGAAGCATTCGGTCCTTCCCACTATAGCTACATGTGTCTAAGAAAGGTGTTCTCCCCTGAAGCCCGTAGCCTCCCTATCATGGCCAGGCTGCTTGCTTCCCTAAAGTCTGGGTGACTGTGAGCTAAATATTCCCTAGCAGCGTTCAACATTTTCTTACACTTTTTTTAAGCCAAAGAAATCTCCTGAAACTGGCAAAGGTCACCTGTTTCTCTAATGTCTTCTAGCCATGGGATGAGTGGAGGAGTTTTCCGGACGTGCTCCTCTAGTAAGTGCTTTTCAGCCTATGACCTGGCTCAGGGAACCAGAACTTTGGCAGCTGGGAGCTGCAACCAGGACCAGCTCCCCAGAGCAAACTATGATCCAGCTAGTATCTTGGAGTACAGTATCCCTCTCCTCAGCTCTAGGGCTCTGTTCCAAGAGGCCCCCAGGGGATACCAGAACCCATGGATAGTACCAAACCTTCCATACACTGTGCTTTTTCCTACATGCTCTGTAGCATTGCTATGTAGAACTGGAAGTTAATCTGTCCTCCCATGTTCTATGTTCTGGTGCCTCTTGTGATTTACTACTCTTATAATTTGGGGTCATTATTAAGTAGAAGAAGGGTTACTTGGACACAAGCACTGTACACTTCAATACTGTACCAACCGATCTGATAACTGAGATGGCTACTAAGTGACTAAAGGGAGGGAAACCTATATGGCTTGGATATGCTGGACAAAGGGAAGATTCATGCCCCAGGTGGGATGGCGCAGAGTGGAACGAGATTTCATCATGCTTCTCAGAATGGCACTCGATTTAAAGCTTATCAGTTGTTTATGTCTGGAATTTTCCATTTAATCATTTTGGACCATGGTTGACCACAGATAACTGAAACTGCAGAAAGTGAAATTGCAGATAAGGGGAGACTACTGTGCAAAGAACTCAAGCTACTGCTATTCCCAAGGCCCTGACACTGGTAGCCAGCTTCTATTCTTGAAAAGCCCTCAGGTGGGCAATGGCAAGAAGGGAATTTTAACCGAACCCTGCCCTGTTACCTGCCTCAATTCCCTGTGACTTGCTAATTGGGGTCAACCATCGGTATTACATGGGCGACCTAGGCCCAGCTTAACAAAGTCCTAGCATCTCTTGTACTGCTGAGTTCCTCAGGATGCTTGCAGGTTAACTGTAGCAACAGAGGTACCTCATCCAACCAAAGAAATTGCCAAGGAACTTTGCTGCTGCTACGAATACTGGTCACTGGCTTCCTTTTCCTCTACATTGTATCTGAAAACAATGGGAGAATCTTGGCCAGCAGGGTGTGTGTATGTAGGGGGGGTGACCCTTTCTGTGGGGCCCTGGCCTATGCTCTTAGTACTGCTGCCAGTGGCAAGAACCACTGTTAGTGTCAACCCTGTCACTCTGCCCTCCTGTGGAAGATTCTACCCTATTCGGGAAGGCCGATGGCTTATCAACGGCTAGGTTTACCCAACTGAAGGTCGAGGAGGTGGGGGAAGTGCTTTGAATAAAGGTCATAGTTGCAATTAAAAAAAAAACAGGCCTTAGGGGCAAACAAAATGTCTTATACTGGACTGGGGTGAGGCCAATGTATTCCATCATTCTTTTTTTTTTAAAGCTAGAATAAATTTTTGAGACTATAAGGCTGGGGCAAAGGGTGATCATTTACCTGGATGCTATGACCACAGTCTGGATTTTTCTAGCCAGTGATGAACTGGTTATACCCTAAGGTGTGTGATACCAAAAATACTATTAACTCTTTCATATTTGTCCCTCATCTTGCTTCAAATTAGTTTCTATAATTGGAGTCAGGACACAAGGATCCTTATTTTCATGTAGAAAGACAGTTTCCAAAGCTCTTAAAAGCTTAACCCTCAAACTATACTGAGCAGCGATGCCTCATAAACAGACACTGGCATGCCACACTCTTTCTGTGGCAGTCCCACCGTGACTGATGGTGCTACAAAGTGCCCAGTATTACTTGTCTCTCCCCCACCCTCAATTTCTGGGCTATCCCTCTTCTGAAGCTCTTGAGGGGGTAGCAGTTTGGAAGGCAGGTCAACAGATCTCTCCAAATTCTCATAGAGGTCCCAGAGGGTAAGAGGTAAGCAAGATGGCAAATAAATAAAAAGGAGTCAGTGCAAGAGTTCCTGTCACGTGTCCCCTCTATGTCCCTCATCCTCAAGACTCTGAATAACTGGATCTCCCTGAGTCCCACATCCAAAGACCCAGCCAAGATATGGAAACAAATGCCCAAGTGGAATCCAAGAAAATGAGACAAAGATACTAAAAATAAAGTCCTAGAAAGGGAGGGATTAGAAGCAGAGGAAAGGTGGGACGGTTTGAGAAGATAAAAAGCTTTTTTTTCAAGGTCAGGTTCAGGTTCTGTTTTCCATTTAACCTCATGGTAAATGTGCCAAAAAAGCTGCCCAGGGTCACTAGAGTCACATCCTCACCCCAGCCTCCCTGAAGGTGCTGCTCTGTCAGTAGTGGGCCCCAGATGGAAGAAGGCTGGCCACATTTATGCCCACTTCCACCCATCCAGAGCTTTGGCAGCCCCCACCGCCTTTGCCAGAGGAGCCGTCTATACCAATGGTATTTCTGTAACAGCATATTGTATCATTTGAAGATTAGTAGATCTTTAAGGGGGGTGGGACAGGGACAGTTTGTATAGATAAAGAACCAGTGTTTGTTGTACAACTGTGGGGGTCATCTATCCCATGTAAAGCTATTATTTTTCTGAATCTTACCATTTCTGTATTTGTGTCCTCCACCACTCCCTTCTTGGCTGACATAGATATGTCTGCCAGATTGTCATCAAGGGTCATACTTCAATAAAAGGTGCTAAGGACAAAAATAATTGTCTCGCGTGTTTTGACTCAGGTAATGAAAACCCCTAATATTCTGCCAAAAAGTACTGGAATGGAATTTGGTCATCTGTCCATCATATTTCAGAGCCTTACCCCCATTCCAAAACCCTTACCCTGACCTCTTAGGGATGGTATTGATGCTGTATCATTCGTCATCCGCAGGGAATATAGCAGTGTCTGCAATAGACTTTTTAAGGGAACAGCTTTTAGATATCTGTTCCAAGAGCACCTTGAATAGGGGGCACAGAGTTTATGCCATGGGTATTTCTGTTGTTATTGCAAGATGGAAACGTGTTTGCTTTTCTACTGAGAAAGACCTCAGAACTACAATGCCTGACTGGTACACTGGTACATTACCAATGTTCACTGGTACATTTCTCCTTCTATGGTTAGTTGTATTTGTCCATCTTTCTGTTTCTATAACAAAACACCTGAAGCTTGACATATTTATAAAGAAATGAGGTTTACTTAACTCGCTGTTTTGGAGGTTCAAGGCCATGGTCCTAACATCAGCTCCGCTCCAGTGAGGACCTTGTAGTGGATGACATCACAGTGGCAGGAACACATGCAAGAAAGAGAGAACCCATCACTGTACAGAAAGCCAAAGAACAATTCAGTTGTCAGATTCATGTTTTTATAACAAGTTGCTCTCACTAGAACTAACTCAGGGGTCCCATGAAGACTACCTTAACCTTTCTGAAGGTGTGATCCCAGTGACCTAAGGAACTCCCACTGGGGTCCACCTCTTAATATTGCCACACTGAGGACCAAGCTCCAAGTACATGAAGTCTTATGGGACAAACTCACACCATATCCAAACTAGCAACAGTCAATAGCAACATCGCCATAGGTCTAACCCATCAGTTAAAATGCAGGAAGGTTCAACAATAAGGGTAATTTCAGGGGTAGACCTTAACCATATAGAGTCCTGTTCTAGAGTCTAGCCTGATTAGAGGTAAGGCACCTTCTATTCCTCCTCCAGTCTTGAGGTCTGTCTATGAGTATCATCTTAATTCTAGTTGATAGTTGAGCCTCACTGCTTCCTTCTCAGCTCCCTGCAAAGCAAGGGAGATGATCAGTTCTCCAAAACAACCTCAGAGCTTAAACCCAACGTGTTCTATGCAGCAATTCTGATGCTGAAAGGCTTGCTTTTATTTCTGTCCCAACTATCCTCCACATACTTCAGATATCCAGATGTGGGAACATGGAAAGAGCTCACCTTTAGGATTGGAATCAACTGTATTCAAATCCTGATTCTGCATACTCTGCGATCCTGGGTAACTTTCTCAACTTCTGAGTTCATTTTTTATCTAGTAAATGGCAATTATAATATCTATATTGCAGGGTTGTTGTAACTTGAAAATAATAAATAAAAGCTACAAGCTGCCTACTGAGGAATTGTTAGGCAGAATCCCAAGCCCTATCCCAAACTCCTTGACAACAGTTTGAATTTTAACTAGATTTCCAGGAAACTCACTTGCATAGTAAAGGTTCGGAAGCACTGACCTTTCACAAACATACTCAGTGCATGGTAACTATTCTTACAGTCTTGATTCTTACCTTATCCTAGACATATTCCTGCTCTTTTCATTGCTTACAATAACTGCCTAAATGAGTTCAGCAATGTTGCAGGATACAAAGTTAATGTATCTCTAAGTCCCTTTTGTGCTGCTGCAACAGAATACCCTAAACTGGGTAATTTATAATAAACAAAAAAGTATTGGCCCGTGGTTTGGAAGGTGGAAATTCCAAGATCAAGGGGCTGACATCTGATGAGGGCTTCTGCATCATGCCACCGTGGAAGGGCAAAGAGAAGGTGAGAAAAAACAAGAGATAGAGCTCAAAGCCCTCAGGCCCTTTTATAGTCAGCTTTAAACCATTCATGAAAGTGGATTCTGCATGGCCTAAACCCCTTCAGTGAGACCCTGCCTCTCAGCACTGTTGCACTGAGGATTAAGTTTCCAACACATGCTTTCTCGCAAACACATTCAAACCATAGCAATATACATGATATTAAAAACACGATTTCTGGATATTCCACCACAAAGAAATGATAATTTGAAGTAATAGATAAAACGATTACCCTGGTCTGATTGTTACACATTGTGTGCATGTATGGAAATGTCACTCTCTACCCTACAAATATGTGTAATTACTTTGTTTAAATCAAAAATAAAAACAAAATACAAAGATTAAAAATCAAAGCAACTCCATTTAATATAGCATCAAGAAACATAAAGTACTTAGGAATAAATTCAACGAAAGAAATGTAAGACTTTGCACTGAAAACTACAAAATATGGCTGAAAGGAATTAAAGAAGTTCTAAACAAATGGAAAGGACCAGAATTGGAGAACTTACACTGCCCAATTCCAAAACCCACTGCAAAACTACAATAATCATGACAGTATAGTTCAGACACTGTACCCATACATAAATGGACACATATGTAAATGGCAATGAATAGAGTCTGGAAATAAACCAGCACATTTATGGTTAGTTAATTTTCAGCAAGGGATGCCAAGATGGTAAAATGAGGAAGGAACAGGTTTTCAACAAATGGTCCTGAGACAAGTGGGTTATTTACATGGGGGGGAATGAAGTTGTACACTTTGCACCATGCACAAAAGCAAATTCAAAATAGATCATAGAGCTAAATATAAAAGAAAATTATAAAAAAATTAAAATAAAATGGGAATAAATCTTCCTGACATTGAATTAAGCAATGTCCTATAAGCAGCAAAATAAAATAGAAACAAATTGGAATATATAAAAATTAAAAACTTTGTCTACTGCAAATGATACCATCAAGAAAGTGAAAAGACTGCCCACATAGTGAAAGAAAATATTTGCATATCATATATCTAATAATGGACTTTTCAGAATACATAAAGAACTCTTTCTACTCAATAATGAAAAGACAGATAACCAGTTTAAAATGGGCAATAGAATGTAGTAGTGATTCCTCAAGGAGAAATTATATATATACTTGGGTTGCCATAATATAATCATACCATAGACTGGATGGTTTAAAAAACAAACATTTGTTTCTCATTGTTCTAGAGGCTGGGAAATCCAAGATCAAGATACCAAGCAGACTCAGTGTCTGGTAAAGGCCAGAGTCCTGTTTTATAGATAGTCCCCTTCTTGCTGTATCTTCGCACAACAGAGAGAATGGAGGACTTGCCAACCTTTTTAAAACAACTTTCTTTTTAAGAAAAAAAGGGCACGAATCCCATGATGGGGGGGCACTCCACCTTTGTAACCACATCTCAGCCTAATTGCCTTTCAAAAGCCCCACCTCAAAATACTGTCACATTAGGGACTAGGGCTTCAACTTACGAATTCGAGGTCACAAACCTTCAGTCTGCAGCAATATGCAAATGGTTAATAAACACTGAAAAAGGTAATCATCATTACTGTTCGTAGGGAAATGCAAATTAGAATCATAATAAGGTACCACTTCATGTCCAGTAGGATGGTTATAATTTAAAAAGTCAAACAACAGTAAGTGTTGGTGAGGATATGGAGAAATTGGAATACTTGAACACTGTCGATGAGGATATAAGTTGATGCAGCCACACTGGAAAACAATTTTGCAGGTTCTCAAAATGTTAATGAGTTTCCACATGACTTAGCAGTTCTCCTCCTAAGTATATACCCAAAAGAACCGAAAACAGGTGTTCAACAAAAATATGTGCATGGACATTTAAATCAGTGTTATTTGCAATAGCCCAAAAGTGGAAACAACCAAAATGTCCATCAACCAAAGAATGGATATAAACTTTGGTATGTCTGTTCAGTTGATTATTATTCAGACATGAAAATGGATAAAGAAAATGAATAAAGTACCTGTTACAATGTGAATGAACCTTGAAACTATTGTGTTAAATGAAAGGAGACAATTTTAAAAAGCCACATATTGTATGATTCAATTTATATGAAATATCACAAATAGAGACATAGTGGTTATAACGTCTGTAGGAGCTTAGTGGTGTTTTAGGGCTGAGAGTCTAGGGGAAATGAGGAATGACTGCCAATGGCCATGAGATTTCTTTGAGGGCTGATGAAAATATTCCAAAGTTAGATTGTCATCATGGTTGCCTGCCTCAGTAAATGTACTTAAAACCATTGGGTTGTGTACCTTAAATGGGTTAGCTCAATGGTTTGTAAATTGTTTCTCATTAAATCATTTCTTAAAAATAAATCTAATATCTATCAATCTCATTCCCATTGAAAACAATTTTAATTGATGGTGAGCGTGTACTTCGTTCCTGAGCCCAAAGAAGCAATACACACACCATTTGAATTTGGAGTAAGCTTGTCATTACCTTTTCCCCTTGCAGACCCAGCAGACTTAACACAATGGAAAAGAGTAGTCTCAGCCTTGCGTCACGACTTCAGCAGGAATCTTAGGGATGGGACCTACTGAGGAGGAGGGAAAAATGTTTCAAAGCAGCTAGTAGAGTGGTTAAGAACTTCAGCCCATTAGGCAATGAACAAGGTCATAAATCCTGACCCGCCAACTTACTATGTCACTTTCATGAATTACTTGACCCCTTTCAACCTTAATTTCTTCATCTATGTAGGGCAACTAATAATAGCACCACCTGAAAGTGTTAATGTGAAAATCAAATGAGACTGGTCCACGTGAAGAAATTACACAATGCCTGCTCTGGAGTAAGTATTCAATAAGTGTTAACTGCCAGATGTTTTTACTGAGGTGAGACCGAAGCAAAACAATATAAGGAAAAGTAAAGTGTGGCTTAGCTTTGGAGTCAGACAGTTCTGTTAATGTGACCATAGAAGTCATTTATTGAGCCTTAGATCTTCTGTAATCATGAGGATAATAATCATTTTGTGGAGGAACCTCCAAACCTGGGTGATGGAACCCACACCACCTAGGTTTGCATACTGGCGCCACTGTTTACAAGTTGTATGACTTCTTATTTCAGTTCCTTGTACTTGGGTGTCCTCTTTTGTCAGATGGTGGTAACAGAAATATCTCCTTGGGTCAGTGTGAGGAATTACTGAGTTAATCTATCTAAACTACTTAGGAAAGTAGCTAGCAGAGTAAATAGTGACTGCTAATCATTGTTATTATAAAGGAAAGTAGAAATTAAATGAGACTCATGGTAGATACGGGCGTATGGTAAGTCCTCAGCAGATTATGATTCCCATCCTGCTCTGTGCACTAAGTGAGATACTTTTGGACTTACTTGTACTCTTCCTCAAACCCATTTTTGGATTTGGAGTAAACTTAAATGTTGCTAAATTCTCTAACCTGGTTGAGGAATTTTTACATGTCTTTCCTTCTACTATTTTTCTATTTAAACACACATTTTTAACAAAAATTCTCATTTAATCTTTACAACAGTAACTTTTAAACACTTTTAAATATAAATTCAGAATCGTGGCGGGATGTTTGCTGTTTGTAAATTTAAAAAGATGTCATTGGGTGATGCCATTAATTCAATTCATTCATTCAGCTAATGTGCCAAGTATTGTTTTATGCTCCAGGGATTAAGAAACAGACAAGATAAAATTCTGTCTCCCTCACTCTCACGAAGTTTCTATGCTAATGAAAGCGGTAAGTATAAATCTGCAAGCATGTAATACTTTATTTTTAAAGTATATAATGTACACAATCACTTATTACCTTGGTACAGCAACAAAGACAGGTTCTTCCATGATTTCTGCAGCTATTAGCAAAAGAGTAAACACATGAATCTCCTGTTTTTATTTGCGGTGCTGAGGGTGGATCCCAGGGCACACATGCTAGTAAAGTGCTCTACTACCGAGCTCCTTTCCCAGCCCTTTCATAATCTTTTTGCTACTATATTAATGAAAATATTTTTACACTAAGTTTACCAGAGAATTAGTGGCGCAATGAATATAAGAATGCAGATATCTCTTCAAGATACTGATTCGTTTCTTTGTGTTATGTAGCCAGAAGTGGGATTGCCGGATCATACTGTAGTTCTATTTTTAATGTTTTAGGAACCTCCATACTGTTCTTGAGAATGGCTGTTCTAATCCCCAACAACAGTATACAAAAGGACTCCCTTTTCCCTATACCTTAACATTTGTTATTTTTTGTCTTTTTGATAACAGCATGCCATTTGTAACAACATGGATTAACCTGAAAGTAACCGTGCTAAGTAAAATAAGTCAAACACAAAAACGAAAATCCCACATTGTCTCACTTATATGTGGAATCTAAAAAAGTTGAATAAATAGAAATATAATGGTGGGTATCCGTGGAAGGGAGATGAGAAAAATAGGGAGATGTTGGTCAAAGGGTATGAAGTTGCTGTTATGTTGGATTACGATGTCTAGAGATCTAAGGTTCATCAGAAATATTGCAGTTAACAATGCTGTATTATATCCTGGAATTTTGCAAAGAATGTAGATTTCAGATGCTCTTACAAACTAAAAAATTAATTATGTGAGGAAATGGATATTTAATTTACATGATTGTAGTAATCATTTCACAACACACATGTCCATCAAAGCAGCACATTGTACACCTTAAATACATACAATAAACTTTTTTTTAACCAGAGATATTTTTATTTTGTCACTAAATAAAATTTACGAAGAGAGTTTTAAACAATGTCTAGCAAAAGGATGACAAAATACCACTGAAGAAGTCAAATTTAGTTTAGAAAGATTGAATTCCACTACTGATAAAGAAAATAAACTTCTATCACATAGAAATTTTGCCATTCTGTGTATGTTCAAACATGGTAAAAGGTTCTGGCAAAAGGTCCTCTGCTACTGGGCAAAATAAACCTGGAAACATTTAGTAACAGGATTTGTGTCATGTATTTTGAAATCTCTGTAAATTGGTCGTTTAAATTTCTCAAATATGGCTCTTCATCTTGAAGTTCTTCATCACTGTTTACTGAATAAAGTAACATGGTTCCGAATTCTCATTTTCCTCCCAGCTATTGGTTTTCCATACAAACCAGATAATTAATGAAACTTACCTCCTCTGGTACTGAATTGATTGTACTTTTTGTAGAAGAAATAATTTGGGAAAAGGCCATGAATGAAGAATGTTTCTGCCTTGAAAATACAGTAGACTAAATATAAAAATCAAAGTGCTAACAAATAAATAACAATTCATACCTTCATTTTTCCTCCTTTTTCGATTTGTTATAGGTGAAATGGTAGGCCAAACTCGTTAGTGAATACAACAAATGATAACTTCTAATTGAGAGAAATCTGTCACTTGAGCTAAGTTTAAATAGCTACTGTTTAAAAGTCTCATAAACTACCATATATTTAACCATCTTTTTCAAATAAGAACCTGTATTTATCTTTTAGAAAAGTGGTGAATATGGATAATTTAAAGAACAAAATAAAAGATAGATGTTGGGAAACAAGGAGGTAGATTTTGTGGAGATGGGAAGAGGATTTGGGGATGTGGGAGATGGGAGGAAGGGGAGAGGAAGGGAAAGTAAAAAGCATCAAGTGCAGGATACATATATATAATTTATGAATATATTTATATCTGTATATGTTTGTATATATATAAATACATTTTTTAAAAGTGGCAGTGGTAAGAGTGAGGAGATGCAGACGAAGAAGAGTAATGAGGTTGTGGATAAATTAGATAATGTTATGCATCTAGAGCACAATTTCAGTCACTTTCCCACATGCTACTATTTTAGTATATCAAGAAAGCCTGTCATAAGAATCAGACAGGAAAATCTTTTATAAAGATTTGGCCGTTAGAGAAATGCAAATTAAAACAACACTGAAATTCCCTCTTACTCCAGAAAAATATCTATCATCAAGAACTAAATAAACAACAAATGCTGGTGAAGGGGTAGGAAAAAAAAGAAAACTTTTACATTATTGGTTAAAATGTAAAGTAGTGCAGCCACTTGGAAGTCAACATGGAGATTCCTCAAAAAACTAAAAATAGAAATTCTATTCAAACCAGCTATACCTCTCTTGGGTATCATCCCAAAAGAGTTAAAGACATCATATTACAGTAACACATGTATAACCATGTTCATAGCAGCACAATTCACAATAGCTAGTCTTGAAAACGGATTATATGTCCATCAGCAGATGAATTGAGAAAGAAAATGTGCTATATGTACACAACAGAGCACTACTCACTCATAAAGAAGAATAAATTTGAGTCATTTTTAGGGAAATGGATGCACCATGAGACTATAACAGTAAGTGAAATAAATCAGCTACTGAAGATTAAATATCTCATGGCTTCTCTTATATGAGAAACTCAAAGTATAAATAATTTAAAGAGCAAAATGAAAGATAGATGATAGGAAACAGGGAGGTAGACCTTTTGAAAATGTGAAGGGGATCTAGGGTCAGAGGGAGCTGGGAGTGAGGAGAAAAGAGAAATAAAAAGAATTAATATGAAATATATATATGTACCAACTCCCTGTGTTGAATATATTCATTATGTATTGAAAACATGTATCAATAAAAGAGAAAAAGTTTCATAAACAAATCCAGACTTGACAAAATATAGCCTAAAGGAAGTGTGTTATGGAAATATTCTCAGAGTGAGGAAGATCAAGCATCTTGTGGACCTTGATAGAAGGACTCTCAAAATCCTTTCATCTGGAGGGCTGGGGATTTAACTCAGTGGTTAGAGTACTTGCCTCACAAGTGCAAGGACCTGAGTTCGATCCCCAGCACCAAAAAAAAAAAAAAAAAAAAAAAAGAGAGAGAGAGTTGGGGGATTTGGAGGTCTTCCATTTCCTTGTTTCCCCATTTTCTTGTTTGAAGCTGTGTTTGTTTATATTATATATCCTTCTTTTTTCAGATTTTCTTCTCTCTTTTGAGGGGGGTGCTACTGGATGGGGGCTGGTGGGGTGAGCAGAGTTTGTGGTTATGTGAAGCTTTGTAGCAGTTTGTTGCTTTTCTATAAGTACTTTTCAACTTTGTGTGTATACTTCTTGTATTTGCTCCTTCAGTTGTTCAAGTGATTTTGTTCTTGTCTCTAGGTATTGTTAGTAGGATATTTCACTTTGAAACACTTTCTCTAGTTTAAGTCTTACACCATTTCTATATAATAGTCTTTGCAGTTGCTCTTCCTGCCCTTTGTGTATTTTCTAGATTCTCTAGGGTAGAGCCTAGCCAACTATTGAATCCAAACCAATGGAAGCACGATTCTACAGTGATAAAACAGCCTAATGAACTTTGAAACAGTAAAAGAGGAAATACCAAGTAACACAAAAACGAAGTATACAAACTTAAGCCAATGAAATGTCTACTGGGAGTATCAATTAGATATTTCAGAGGGTCATTGTATATGTGTTTCCCAAGTCCTTTCTCTACTCTTATATTTAACAGTAGTTTTAATGGATCTACCTTCCAAAGCCTAGAGGGGTAGAGGTCTAGGTAAAGCCAAAGTGGTAAGGTAAGAGAAATAGAGATATAAAAAGAAAGAATAATAAAAAAATGAAAAAGATTTATTTTTTTCTCTTCCTATGTTCTGTAGTGTGGGATTAAGGAAATAGTAGAGGGGCAAAGGATTCTATTAATAGTAAGGATTTGAAGTTGTATCTTTGGGAAGGGGTATCAGGGAAGACTATATACAAAATTGGTATTGAGAAATGAGGATGGGGGAAGTTCTATGCTTGATTAGGTGGTATGGGATCACTTCAGAGAGTATGTTTAAGAGGCGAGGAATGAAGAAAGGTTAAATTGAGGGTGAGAAAGAAAAACAAAAACAGAAACATAAAAATGTAGACAACAACCATGAAATTGAGTATTAAAATCAAAATGGATCAAAGATCTAAACATTAAAACAGAAATATTAAGTCTTCTGGAAGAAAAATAAGTAAAACACTTGAAGACATAGGAGTAGGAAAGGACTTTAGAAATAGAACCTCAATTGCACAGGAAATAGCAATAAGAATCAACAAATAGGACTATATTAGACTAAAGAGCTTCTGTACAGCAAGAAAGTCAATTAGTAGAGTGAAGAGAAAACTCACAGAATGGGAAAAAATCTTTGCCAGCTACTCCTCAGATAGAGGACTAGTATCTAGAATATACAAAGAATTAAAAAAAATAAACTACCTAAAATTAATGACCCATTCAAGAAATGGGCTAGAGAAATGAACAGATACTTCACAGTGGAAGAAACACAAATGGCCAACAAATATATGAAAAAATGTTCCACATCTATGGCTATTAGAGAAATGCAAATTAAAACAACTCTAAGATTCCACCTCACCCCAGAAAGAATGGCAATCATTAAGAAGTCAAACAATAACAAATGCTGGTGGGGCTGTGGTGAAAAGGGAACCCTACTGCACTGTTGGTGGGAATGCAAACTACTACAACCATTATGGAAATCAGTATGGAGATTTCTCAGGAGTCTGAAAGTAGAAATCCCATAGGACCCAGCCATTGCCCTGCTAAATCTTCCCCTACTAGCGTTTCCCCGAAGAGCTAAAGGTATCATACTACTGCGATACCTACATACCAATGTTTATAGCAGCACAATTTGTAATAGCTAAATGCTGGAAGCAGCCTGTATACCCATCAATAGATAACTGGATAAACAAAATGTGGTATCTATATACAATGGAATACTATTCAGTTATAAAGAAGTACAAATCAGAGTCAGTTGTAGGAAAATGAATGGACCTGGAAAATATAATGTCCAGTGAAATAAACCAGACTCACAAGCTGGAATAGCATATGGTATCCCTCATTTGAGTGAGGCAAAGTACAAACAAAAGAAATTGGTAAACAGTGGATACAAAAAGGCAAAGGGTTACATATAAGCTAATAAGGAAAGGGTCCAAGGGAACAAGAAGAGGGTAAAGGGGGAAGGGAATGGGAATCCAGAGGAATAATGATATCTTAAAAATAAGAATCTAATAACCCAAACTTAAAACAGTGACACGTACACTGGGTACTACAGTAACTTCATGTAGTTGTGACTTAATGCTGCATCTATATGGTTGTTTACGTTGCTCACTGTCATAAGGAAAAGGCACAATGTACTGTGGTCTGTAAGCTTGTGTAATGGCCTGTAAGTTTGTGTAATTTTGGATCACTTTTAATAAAAATCTATTTTAAAAAATCTTTACACCTGGAGTGACCTCTACCCACAGTCTGCAACCTGATGTTCCTAAATCACTTCTGTGATGAGGATATTTTGGTGGTTACTAAAGTGCAGAAGGAATCCCCTGGCTAGGTCCAGGCTGTGGGTAGAAGTGCACATAACACCATGCTCCAGCCTGGCCTGCAAAAGGCACATTCACCTAGCTCTTTCTAATTGGCCTTGTTTCCTACAGAATGAAGTCCCTACTCCTTGCATACAAGGCCCTTTGTGATTTGTCCCCTGTGTGCTTTTCCAGATGTAGCCTCCAACACCGTCTCATTTTTAGCTCCAACTGCAAACATGTCATACAGTCTTATCCCTTTATATTATCTCAAAGGGTGTCTGCCTGAAAATCGCCCCCTTCACTCCACTCCCTGACTACTCCATTTAGCTAATTCCAGCTTGTCCTATGGTGTCAACTCAGATTTGACCTGCCTCAGAAATATCCCTTATACTAATAGTGATGTGTGATATTCAGGTATGATCATTGTTTATATTTTCTGCCTCTCCCTTTAGGCTGTGGCTCCTTCAGGGCAGAAACTAATTTATACCATCACTACTTAGCATGTGCCCCTAATTCATGGTAAACACTTCAGAAATACAGGGTGGTAAGGTCTTATGAGGATTTTGCTGTGGTTTTCAAGTTCTGTAGATAATTTTACACTGGTTTATCTTCCTCAACATGATTGTTAAATGTTGCATTGCTTAAAGTTTTCCCTCTTCATTTCATTTTCTCCACTCTCTCTCCCTCTGTCTCTCTCTCCCTCCCCCCCCCCTCCATAACTATGTTACAATTTCGGTCCCATATAAAGTGGACTCACAAATTTATACCTCCAGTTCAGATCTTTTCTCAGCTCTAAAACTTTATATCCATTTGGATGGCTCAATGATACCTCAAACCTCATGCTATGATTTGTATCCTGAATATCCCCCAAAGGCCCATACGTAAAGGTTTAACTGCTGACCTGCAGCTTTATG